>APFE030426239.1:359088-380466 GCA_000404065.3 Pinus taeda | reverse complement strand
AATGTATGTTATTTAACTTACGCATTTGTGTATGAACTATTTTGTATGCAATTGTGTGAATCTTGTTGAAGATGTGTTGTTGTATTAACCCATCACTTTGGATTGTGGACTATTCTGCTTCTGTCCTACAATTTCATTCCAATCATGTGTTCCTTTCAGGCTGTGTACTATTATAGCCTTCTAAGGGACAAACTTCCTTTTCGCTTCCATGTGTTAGAACCCCATGCATCTTACTTGACTCGTTCCAAAGTCACACACTTGGTTTCAAAAAAGTTATCATATTTACCTCTACACGCTATCATGGTCAAGGTAGTACTTTACTACCCACTGCTGGGACTCTTGTTCCAAAAAATTTGAGGTCTAGTTGGGACTTCTTACCAAGGAGATCCCTTGACATGTTGGTAGGTCAAACACCGTCAACATTTCTGACACTAGAAGGAGGGCTTGATGACAAGCTGAGCTCTCAAAGTCTGTTTTGAGTCTCTGCACATCATTCATGACTTACATTAGAATCTCAACTCTGACGTGTTTTCCTCAAGCACATGATTTTGATGTGTCAGAGGATGTCAATGATGACTTGTCACAAATCAAGTACAATGGTGAAGGTGGAGAAACCCTGTTGTGACACAGAGTTTCCTTCTTAAGCTTTTTTCAGAGGAATGAAGTCCCTTCAGACGACATTGCTTATGGGTTGTTCACTTACACATTCGAAGGGCATGTTGACCAATGGTGTCGCACATTTCTTGCAACCTCTATTCACTCGTTTGATCACATGATTAGAGAGTTAATCTATGCTTTCTATAATTATGATCGTAAAGCACTCAATAAAAAAAATATGAAATTATGGAAAGCACCTGATGAATCTATTGTGCAATTTTGGGACCGCTTCTGCAATCTCGCTTTTCAAACCCGTGTAGATGAAATTGATTGGAAATTTCTCAAAGAAAGGTTTCATTATCTTCTTCATGTATATGAAAATCCACATGAGTTGGAATCATTCGAACCCCTCCCAACATACCTTGGTGTTAGAGATTCTAAAGCTAAGACAGACAAGGTTGTTGTCACAAGTGGCCCTCCGTCCTCTTCTCATCAAACAACTCTAGCTCCAACTATCAATATTTGGTTATTTGTCTATCCCCTCTCCTTAAGAATATCGTACATTTCTTTTAGTCGATGATACCTTCATGGAAAATATGTTCCTTTTAGAGTGAGTCATGGCGAAAACAAAACACTTTCACTTTTAACTAGTACCACCTACTCTAATTAGCTTTCTATTTTCAGTTAACCCTTTTGAACTCAGTCAAGTAGAGTAAGGTAAGGGAGGAAACCTCAACAAGTATGTCAAAGGTATATATAACATCTTTCTCTGAAGGGACAACCTCTTCTGCTCTCAATAAGTCGGGAACCCTCTTCCACCTCATGAAATAAATAAGTGCCTATGCACAGTTATCTAAAAAATGAAAAATGAAAAAATAAATAAAGGTGAAAGAAGAGAAAGGCTTCTTGTGCAAAGAGATGAAGCAAGTAACTCTACCAGGGTCCTATTTAGGCTCACTGGCAAAGGGGTGATGCTTGTGCTCTTGAAGTGGCTCCGTCAGGGTACTGCCCAGGCTTGCTAGTAGTGGAGCAACACTAGAGATGAAACTTAAACTCTGATAGTCTATATTACTTGTGCATCAATATACACTTCATCCCCAATCGAAACAAATCAGTTGGCTTGGCTTGGTATGTGTGTTGACCGATCAAGAAAATGGCAAGGACTACATCTTTAACTCAAGCTAGTGAAGGAACCATGATGATCAAAGAATTGAACAATACTTCTAGAGGCACTAGACTTGCTTTACACGAGACAAGGTCCATACAGAGAATTGGAGTTATATCAGTGTGTCGCCAATGTTGTAGCAGCTACAACCACCCTCCAAAATTTTTCCTTCACTTCGTTTTGGAGCCTCCTTACTAAAATCTCAATAGCTTGTCTTACACTGCCTAGGTACTTGCACTTTTATTTGAGTTTATATTTTTCTTTACAACTTGTGTTTCTTACTTTATTTGTTGTCTAACCACAAGATGATCTCGTGACTTGGTTGCAACCTGGTTCATTCACTACCTTGGAAATATGCACAGTCCTAGAGGGAAACCAACCTTGCTATCAGGAAATGCACAGTTCAACCCAAAAGTGGGCTTCAACACTAGAATTGCGGAGACCTAGCTAGCAGCTTGTCTTCAACTGCAAAATGGTGTAGAGAATGAAAGGCAGCCATAACCACTCAACCCAGGAATTGTGCATAAGCATTCCTTCAGCTGATGTCCGATGCATGTGCTGGTAGGTGCCCGGTCCTCCCCAAAACTACACAATTTCTCCATGCATATATGGCAACCCTTCCCAAAAAAGAAAAAGTCGAAAAGTGAAAAAGCAACCCTGAAAATTAGGGATCTAGTTTTAGAAGTGGGAGTTACACTTGAGTTAATTTTAGAAACTGTCGCCACTTGTCACTTTTTCCTATATTTTTGGCCTTTGCATCATAAACCCTAAATTGATCAAATCTATTTAATGGACACCACCAGATCTCATTTTCACACTTGATCTTGGAGCTCTGGAATTTTCAAGGCATATAGGAACCTTCAGCACTGTCGACACAATTTTTTGGGGTAAGTCTTTCTTTTCTTGTCTTTTGCTACTTTTTTTGTCACTTTTGTTTCCTTGGCTTGTGGGAGTGTTGTTTTTCCTGTTTTATTGGATGACCACTAGTGCTTTGGTTTGTTTTAGCTTGTAGAAGTGTTGTTTTAAGTTTTTCATTGCCTCTCTTAAGCATCACATGAATAACCTAGTATTTGCACTAACGGTCGTCGTTGCAACAAATCTTCCCACAATCTTTGTTGTTCTTTTGTTTGACTAATTCCTGCATTTTTTTATTGCATGCATCACCATTTATTCAGATCTACACCATTCTCTCATGCACTTAGATCTGCTTAGTTACAAGTTGCCCTATGGCAGATCTGGGTTGTCTTGGCATAGATCTAGCTCTTCCCGGTACACACTGTGCATTTCTAGATCTCAAGGCTTTGCCTTGGCTTAAGGAATTGCGCAAAGGCTTCCAGTGACTGGCTCCAATTTCACATTGCATAGTTCCAGGATCCAATCCCAGAGCCTTTCCCACTAGGGTTGCATAATGCACAGTCCCAGGCAGCATCAAAGCCAAATTGAACTGCACATTATGCAGTTCTAGTCTCCAGAAAGCCACACTAGACTGTGCATTGTGCAATTCCAATCATTATCAAATCTCACCGGCAGTTGGGACTACGCAATGCGCAGATCCAACTAACACTTCATCACCTCTGAAAGTCTGAATTATGCAATCTTTCCCAGCCGTTTCGCTGCTTATTTCATGATTGGTCCTTAAAGTACTTTTTATTTTGAGCTAACATCTGCATGCCATGAGTGTCCTCTCCGTCTCTAGGTACAACAGTTGTTGAGAAACTTCTCAACAATATAGGTAGCATGGCTTCCAAGAGAGCTAGATCAAAGGATACTATAGAGAGCAACACTAGAGATGTAGTTGAACATGTGTCATTGAACTTGCCAGTCTATGTAGGCACACAACTGCTCATAGAGAAGGACATGGAGATAACATAGCAGGAAATTAAGGAAATATTTCCAAGTAGTTTCAAGGAAGATCTGGAAGATCAACAAGTCTATGTCAACATCCGCAAGTTAGGCTTGTAGAAGGTTTCATGCAAGTACCCCACATTCCCATGTGCATACATCATTCATTGAATTATCTCACATACCAATCCCAATTCGATGACATTGAGTAGTGCTAATGGAACATATATTTTTACTTCTAGGACAGAAAGCTATCATCAAATGTATCACTTGCCACAACCGGTGAACCGTATGGATGCACTCTTCTATACTCCCAACAACAATTTGAACCTTAGAGACATCATGAAGAATTGGGTAAAAGAGCCATTGAAGTTCGGGTTGACACCCAATCAGGTCTACAAGACTAAGACACTTAGGAAGGCCTAACAACTCTTGATCATCTTTGCATGCAACTTGTATGGTCAAGAGAGCACGAAGACATTTCCACGCAATCGGTTGGTTGTGTTGGATCAGTTGGAAAATGAAGGAAGGCCATTCAACTGGTAAGATATGTTGGCTCTTCAACTAAACGTGAATGTGCATTAGGGGAATTTTGAGTTCTAAAATGGGCCTCCTAAGGAAATTATAAAAGAATAGTGGAAACAATAAAATAATATTAGATTACATCATCAATTTTAGAGGGAAAAAAAAGAAAAAACTACTTTTTCAACGTGTATTTTAAACTTATCTCCCTATGGGTTTACTCAAATTTTGAGCCAAAACACTCATTGGATGCATAATTTTATTCCTAATATAAGGAGTACCCATGTTGCATACTTTCAATGGACCCTTCTATATGGAAAATGAGAAATACATGAAAGACGTGATTGCAATCACATTTTTTCATGTATTTCTCATTTTTCGCGTAGCAGGGTCCATCGAAAGTATGCAACATGGGTACTCTTTGGATGAGGAATTAAATTTTGCATCCAACGAGTACACCTGCTTGAAATTTGACTAAAATATTAGGGAGATGAGTTGAAAATACGAGTTGAACAAGTAGTTTTATTATTTTATTATTTTGAACCTTTTTACTTTTTTACTCAAAAAATGGTGAATCATCCCCCATGGTTGACATCATCATCTTGAATCCTATTGGTTCTTATAGAGTTTATTTTGGTTTTACATTTTTCTTAGGAGGCCTATTTTAGACCTCAAAATTCCTCTAATGAACTAATGCCTGAAATCCACCTTAGGATGAACAAGAAAGATTCTATATGTCCGTGTACTTGCTTGATGTAATCTGTGCCCAACATTAGTTTCCTGGCATGGGTTGGACATAGACATCATCATAGGATGCCGTGAACATTTATTATAAGTTTATTTCTGAGTGCATTCACTAAGGAGTCATGGAGAAGCTATTTGACCATTTCATTACCCTAGTTTACAAGATGATATTCAAATAGGATCCACCTTGCATGTCCCCAGAAGGGATGTGGGCATTGCTTAACATTACAGATTGGTATGCCTCACCCGATGGCACCTTCGTTAGGATGTTTGGAGGAGAGAAGCCTCCGCATGTGCTACCAAGGTTTTCCACAGATAATTTGGTCATGCAAGAGGTTGCATATCACATCTCCATAGGGTTGTCAATAGGACTACACAAGAGGATGAAGGCACCATGGCCTTCTCTTCCTTTGTGGATTTGATTGTATGAGATTCAAAGCTTGAAGGATGTAGATGCCGAGACCGAGGACTTGAGGAAGTTTGATTTCAGCACCAAGAGTTTCAATCCGTATGATCCCCACTGCATATGAAAGAACCACTATGTGAAGTTGTATTATCCATGGATCCATGGGGCATGTCATTGGCTAGAGGAAGACCCTTGGAGGTATTGCTACAACTCCTCTAGAATTAATGAACTAGTCAACATGGCTATAGAATGGAAAGAAGCTCTGTAGGCAACAACACCATAGGAAGCACCAACAACAACAACAATGAGTAGAAAACCGACATAGGAAAAAGGCGAGAGGAAGATTACCGAGAACTCAGAGGTTGAGCAAACCTACAAGTTCAGAGAATATCCCCTTGTTGAGAAAGTAACTTTGGAAAATTAGGCGAAGAGGTAACAATGTGAAAGAAGAGTAGAATAGGGGAAGAGAGAGTAGCAAAGGTTGGAGGATGCAGAGAGGAAGTTGCAGGAAATAGAGAAGAAGCTGAAAGAAGAGAACGAGATAAGAAAGAGAGGGAGGGAATAGAAGCAGAAACAAGAATAAGAAGAAAGACAAGGTGCAATGACTGAGAAAGCTACACCTATATAGGTTGAGCAATCAGAGTAGCCGGTAGATGAAGAAGAGGGAGAGTAGGTGTAGGTTCAGGAACTTGCTCAACAAATTGAGCAGATGGTTGAAGAAACAAACATGGAGTTGGAACAGGAGCCACAGGACCAAGACACTGACCTCATGATGAGAGCATCCGATGTCACCCCATAGTCTTCGCCACCTCCAAAATCAGAACCAGTCTCGAGCAAGAAAGGAGAGTTTTTCCTCATTGATGATGATCTGGTGATGGTTGTGTACAATATGTCATTTGATGAGTCACAACAAATAATTGTATAGGCACAAAGAGAGTAGCTCCCGAATGATCACGCATCACCTACACACATAGGGGAAAGGGTGATTTTGTTAGATGTTAGAAGACATCCAATTGCCATGGTCGATGATTCTAAGGCTTATGGAGAAGCCACAAGTTCAACGGTCAAGTTATTGATAGCATAAAATGATCAGATGGAAAAGGACTTGCAAGAGGCTAGATAGAGAAAATAACAATCCACTGGATCCACTATGGCAGAAATGAGAAAAGAGATACTTGTTGAAGTATCGGCTCTTGAGACCACCATGTGGAAACTATATGATAGATTTGTCACCGTGCACAAGGCAGTTGTCTATCTATATGGTTTTTAGTAGTAGTACGCAAATATAGCCCAAACTCTCAAAGACATCCACACTTCTATTATGCATGTACATGAATGGACAATGAGGTACAAGGGAGCCCTTCTTTACTTGCAGAATATAATGAAGCCATAGGCAGAGCTAGGCAAAGCAAAAATTTAGATGTTGATCCGGAATTATGAGAAACTCCCTCCACTCATCACCAACATGGAGCCTTCCTATGCACGGTTGATCAAGAGTCTAGATTTCATAGTGAGGACACACAAGATCCCTTCAATTGGAACCCTCACTCAAGCCATGAAGAAGAACCAAGTCTTGCTGGAGATCGACAGGTACATAAAGCAGTTGATGCAAGAGGCCACCAGCGATGACTCGTAGCTGAGCATAGAAAACATGCAAAAGTACATTCGTGGGCCAGCCACACTTAGGACAATGTTGTGCATGCTCTAGGATGAGGTGGATAAAGGTTCCATAACCATATACTCGGAAGCCATGGAGGTAAGAGTCTGTTTCCAGAAAGGCATCACCAAACAGTATGGGGACACAATAGCACAGTACCAAGCTTGGTATCATTTGTCACTGAAAACCATCATGATGATGTTTCTGAGTTGGTCTTTCCCCAAGCTTCATAGTGATGGTGCTTTTCTTGTTAGGCTGACTCAAGCCTATGTTGTCCCACATGGGTATATTTGGAAATTGTATTAATATTTGTAAATATATTGTAAGTGAAATTCCAAGTGTCATTAGTGGAATGTGAAGAGTCATGAGGGTAGTCATAGAGTCAAAGGGGAATGTCAAGGGTCACCTCACAATTTGTTATGTATAGAACCTCATAAATAATAGTAGAGGCTTTTGGGAGCCAAGATTTTGGCTAGGCATTACTTAGAGAAGGCTTGGATAGTATTATGACAAGCCTTGGATTCTCCATAATGTAGATGGGGTACATCTCTTTAGAGGAGCAAGAAGTGTTGACTGTAATTTTCCACTATTGGGGCTAGTGGTTGTCAATGGTGTATGTATGGATGGAACTTTCACTTAATAATATAACTGAGCCAACATGTCTTCATGCATATGTTGCTATTGTAGTTTGACTATTCTGGTTACTTTAGCAATGCATGTTATTTAACTTTCACATTTGTGTATGAACTATTTTGTAAGCAATTGTATGAATTTTTTTGAAGATGTTTTGTTGTATTTACCATTCATTTTGGTTCGTGGACTATTATGCTTCCATCCTATGATGTCATTCCACATGATTCTAAGGGAGACACTTCCTTTTCCCTTCTATTTGTTAGAGTCCCCATGCATCTCACTTGACTCACTGCAAGGGCACACACTTGCTGCCGGCAAAGTAATCATACTTACCTCTATGTGCTACCACAGTCAAGGCACTACTTTACTACCCACTGCTAGGATTCCTACTCCAAATGGTCTAAGGTCTAGTTGGGACTTCTTACTGAGGAGATCCCTTGACATGTTGGCGGGTCCAACACCGTCAATAAATACATATTTGAAAATACCTCTAAAAATCACATTATTTAATCCCCTACTAATATGAACCCAATACATCTTCCCAATTAAAAAAACCATACTTTTACTAGATATTGTAGGTATCCATTTTCTCATTAACATTTTTTTTATACCCCTTTATATTTTTTCATTAAATTTGAGATCCATTTTTTGTACATGCTAATATAAAAACACTTTAACCCCTATTATATGCTCAATATATTATGTCATTGTTTCCTCAATATATATCCCCCAATATGAACGCACATGGTATGGTATTTCTCCCCTAGTGAAGCCCCCATGCATGTGGTTGACCCCATCTACTAACATCATCATGACATCATCTAAACTTTCTGCTCAAATCTGACCCTCACACGTGTCATGCCCTAACTGGTATAAAAGGAGAAAAACATGCCATTTTTCGCATTTTCTAATGTTATCGTCCAACTTGATCTCTTCATACCTGTTGTAGGAATTCTCCAAACTCGGTAGAGTTTGATTCCAAGTATTGCAATTACGATGCCAATATCAACATCTAAGATCCACTCATGGCGACATTCAACTTGAGAAAGTCTGTTCATGTTTTTGGTGAGCAAGTAGACTCCTTAACAACATCAACTATCATCAAAGAGTCCTAGTTTCTACTTCCAAATAAAATATGGGGTTTATAAATCACCAAGAGAGAAATCCTTTAGGCATAAGAACACATTAGGAGAATGAAAACTGAGTTGGAACTTCTAAGAAAAGAGAAATCTAACAAACCTTCTCTCAAGGAACTCAAGAAGATAGTATGGGGAGGAATAATAAACGTGGTGGACAAACATTGGAATCATTTAAAATTTATTCAAGAAATGATCGAGATTGTGAGGAGAGCATGAAGAGAAATACATGCCATTCAGAATATTATTGGATATTACCCCTCCAAGGCTAAAGTAATTATAACTTACTTAATCACGTTCCTAAGGAAGAAGTGGAAAAGGCTAATCTTAACAGGTCTGAATGGGTGACGAAAGGCAACTAAACAATAAGAAAAAATGAATTGGTGATGATGGCTAGAGAGGAGGTGAAAGAAATGATGGAAGAAATAGAAGGTTCTAAAAGGAAATGTGAGATGCTTTACCAAAATAATTCTCCAACCTTCTTTAATAATGATGGGAACTTTCTTTGTAAAGAGTCCTTCATGAAAATCCTAGCTACAATTAAAGAAGGCCACAAGGGTTTTAGAGAGAAATATCGCACTCTCCATGAGAAGGAGATTATAAAATTATATAATGATCCTTATGAAGTTTTTTTCTGGCTCGAGAATATTTTCAAAGAGTGAGGCAGAATTGACTATGAAGACATTACCAGTTTGGAAGGAGCTACCATAGAGGCCTAGTCATGTTATATTCCAGACAATAGAGAGTGTAGGACTTAGATGGACTTGTAAAAATTATGGGTTGTCCAATGGGGCTAAACAAAGGAAATTTCTAACTCAATACCTTTATCACATCAGACACGACTTCAGTAGTTGACACTAGTATCTAAAATAGTGTCAACATGACCATCGACATTATCGATAACTCAGCCACGGTAGCACACAACTCAGGCAATGCCCAACCAAGAGATAGGAGACCCACCACACAACCAAGAGAAAGAATGAAGACCTATTATAGCCAAATCCAAAGGGACCCACCCTAGAGTTGGAAAATCCTTCAAGAAACTTCTAGAAGAAATTAGTTAAAATATAACTAGGAGTTTTGTAATAATTTTAATGACTTATGTATTGTAATGATACTTTCTTAAAAAATCGTGATGAATGTTGAATGAACATGACTTTAAAAGGCATAGATAAATATCAATTAGATTCTAATTAGTTTTTATTGCATTCAACATAGAAATAAACAGACACGCAGTAGGATTTACAAACTATTCCATTGGTTGCAATAGTTATTAATGCTACTTTGATTTCTTGTGACATTTTATAGGGGGAATAAAATGTAGGATACTTGAACCTAAACTCAACTTCTAAAACAACAATAGCATTCAAGGAAAAACTACACATTCATTTCATAACAATGCATTCACAAGAACAATATTAAGATGAAGTCTTATTTGCTACAACTTTGCATCATCTATGTTTTCTTGTTGTAGTTTTAGGCCAAGAATGAATGAATTAGAAAATTAATCCTCAAAACAATAGAAACACATTTTGCGATATTTGAGATAATGATAGATGGATCCATGCGCTGAAAATTGTTAACATAATACCGAACTAAGATCACTATTAGATGTTTTGAGGATTTGCACTACAACATAACATTGTGTGACTCTGGGGCCCCAACACATCAGAAGAATTAAATATTAGAAGCACAAATATAATACACAAATTCTTCAAACTTCTCTTCAATTATCTCCACAAAGGAAAGCTTGTGACTTGCTGTTACAAAGTTCTCTGGCTACAACTAGAAGGAAGATGCTACTCCTTAATTTATTAACTACAACTAAAAGGAGCTACAACCCCTATTTTATCACCTTCCACTGAAAGGAGCTCTAATCCTGTTACACTGAAATTTGTCACCATGGTTATCTGCAGTTAAATAGCCATGTTGTCCTCCTTGTCAAGCCTCAAACCTTTGCTCTTCATGTCAAACTTCAAAAAGAGAGAAAGTCACTTTAAAACATGTTTATCTCTGGGTACGCAGGTTCTCTCTACCTTGCCTGTGTGTACGCACTCCTAACACACTGTACCTGCGTATTTATACGCTCTGTAAGCTGAAGGTTGGGTGCGTACCCCTGTAAAGGTCAAAAGGCGCGAGTTTCATCTCTAAAAAGTTACTTGTGGTCACTTCTAGACCCTTCTAGAAGAGTGTTTGACGTGTATTGAGCGCCTCCAGATGGTTCATGCACCCCTATGATAGAGGAACTTATCCCATCAAGAGAGGAGCTACCCCATCCAAAAGAGGGAGTATCCCATTGATGTTGGAACTGAATAACTTCCTCTAGAATACTATAAATACAGGCCTTGGGCCAAAGGAGGGGAGGTTGAAAGCTGAACATTCTAAAGGGTAAATGCTGCTGGAATTAGGACTTCCATTGTTGACTTGTGAGGAGAGATCACTATCCTTCCTTGTTGCCATATTGGGAGTGGGTGAGCTTGTCAAAGTAGAGGAAATCTCTTGTTGGACCCTGGGAGGAGCTTGCACAACACCAAGGCTCAGGTTGTAATGGTTCCTTTTTTGTTTCCTTAATACAAATAAGTCCATTCTTCTCAATGATTTGTTGTTAATGAATTATTTCATGTACTCCTTGGTCTATGTGATGAATATGCTTTGTTTTATGATGAATATTCAGGTGTTATGTAATCGTTTGCTTTGTTAGTGTATGCAGGTCTTAAAGTGAAGGAGGAGCTCATCTGGATCAGCAAGGCTGGACTGCTACAACAAGCGTTGGACCTAAGGTAAGATCGAAGAACACTTGATCTCTCATAGAATAACGTGTATTTAGAGAAGGATTGCTCTTGTTTGGTTTGTTTGTCACTAGAGAGTCTTAGACTCCTAGAGAGGTTAGGTTTGTCCGCAAACATAACTCTTTCCGCATGACAGCAGTTGTCACACCCTTTCTACCAACAAGGACATATTACTTGCGTTTGTGTGAAACCACGGTCAATGTGATACTGTACGACCCACTGATGGGAATCCTATACCAAACAGTCTGAGGTCTAATTGGGACTTCTTATGGGGAGATCTCCTGAAATGTTTGCAGGTCGAACACCATCAACATTTATGGCACTAGAAGGAGGGAAAATGACAAGATGTGTCCTCTCATCCTATTTTGAACCTTTGCATATATATTATGGATGTTGTTAAACTCATATCTCCACGATGTCTTTCACATGCCCAACCTCCTCACATCACGAGGGAGTTCTTTGATCTCTTGTCCGAATTCACATATGATGGTGAATGAGAAGTGGCCTGGCCTATGTTCTTACATGACTTACTTGACATGCTTGATGAGGAAGATGGATGTTCTGAAGAACAGGCAAGTTTGCTACTTGCACATGCACTTCGTGAATCCCCACGATGATGGTGCTGCAGCCTATCGGCTGACAGCGTGCACTCACTTAAGAATTTAAGTGATCTCATTGAAGATACTTTCCATCATTTTGACCAAGAACATCTTGACCAAAAAATGTTACAAAAACGGAAGGCTCCACATGAATCACCTATGGGTTTTTGGTAGTGCTTCCATGATTTGCAGTTTCAAGCTCTAAAAATCTAGATGAAATTTCCTTATCTTTTTGATAGATTCAAGTATTGTCTTAATATATTAGTTCATCCCACGAAGAAGTTTGAGGCCAAGCCTTTCTCATCATACTTCATTGATGGAGTTTTGTAATCACAGATGAACACAGTCACTATCACAAGTGACTGTCCATCGTCCCCTCATCAAATAGCTCTACCACTCCAGAGTGATGCGGGAGAACAAGCACACACATTTGTTCAACTGTCACATCCTCCCAACATCGCTTCAATTAATTTTCGCACATATTTGGTTGTGAGTTCATCGAGTTGTCATGTGAATTTTGTACCACAACCTTCGTTTTCATACTCATATGATCCTCCGAATGATATTGTCTTGTGTTCTTCCATTCCTGACTCTATACCTATTGTGAATGAGGATCAAGCCATCGACAAAGTTGGTGTTGCACCAACATGTGTTTTCATTCATGAAGAGTATGACTGGGAGCTTGAGCATCAACACTCGATGAAGGATGACTCCTTTCTGTCTGAGGCTCCTCTTTTCTTCCCTAACCTCTTTGGTGAATCTGTCATCCATAATTTCGCATGTGTATCTCCATCTACGGATGCACCCATTATTGATCACTCGCAAGGCACACCAGATGTTATTCCATCATTCGACAATGGAGAGGATAAAGTATTCATTGAAAATCCACTTGACTTTTCATTTGCCTTTTCTAGAAACACAGAGGGTGAATTTGATCACTTCTCAACTACCCCTTTGTTTGATTCATCAGATCATGAGGATGCTGATGAAATCATTGATTTTATTAATTGTAGTTGTCGTTATCTATTTTCTCCCATATTTGATCATGATGATGATTATATCGTAGTTGACTTTTCGAAGCCACCAGTTTATGATGATCTATCTGTCAACAAAGTCGAAACCCCCCAGTTTGTTGAGGCACATCAGCCCAAGTTGATAGTTGTGTCAGGCCCTCACTGTCTTGAGGTTGGTTTCACTTCTGATCAAGAAATTGTTGAAACACCCAAGGCTCCTCATCACTCATCTGTATACAATTAGGATCAATCTCACACACACATCATACTTCCTCCACTCAAACTACACAATCCCATCGCTTATGCATTGTAGGAATCTTACATTGCAAGCACATGTGCATGACACAAGTTGTCTTTGTTTTTCTCATTTGCTTGCATGTCATAGTCAAGAGTACGTGTATGTTTCACAGTTGCATGCAGTGTCGCACAGCACCGTGACAAGTCCATGGACTACATGTCATGTACTTGCACTCACTTATGTTTTGTGGACACATTGAAACACGGAGTGTGTTTTTCTTCATTTTAATATCTTTCTTATTTGTTGGTTCGCACAATCGGGTTACTCATGGAACATGCCTTCACCAACATGGGTCAACCAATGTGCCAGTGGCTGCATTGGGAGTATCACTTCACGTGATCAGGCCCATGCACCATTAGCTTAGGAGTAGGAGTAGTGTTTTATTTTCATTTTTTTCTTGCATGCTTACTTACCTCACATGTTTGATTATTTTCTTTCTTGTTTGCTTACCTTCTTTGCTTTCACATTTACTTGCTTTTTTTGCGCTCATAGGTTAGTTTTGCATGAAACCATGCATGACTCCTAAAAGAGCTAGGTAAAGTAAAAGAGGACTTGTACAACTATCAAAATTTGGTTATCTGTTGTCCCCTCTCATATGTAAGAACTTTTTATCTTTAGTCTGTGATACATCGATGGAAAATACATACTATTTGAAGTGAACCTTGGTGAAAAGACAATGCTTGCATGCTAACTAGTGTCACCTACTCTAGTCGTTTGTTTTTGGGTTAACCCTTGGAAGCTCAATCAAGTAGAGTAAGGTGATGAGGAAAACCTTAACAAGCATGCCAGAGGTATACATATAAACTACTTCTCTAAAGGAACAACCTCTTCTACTCTCAATAAGTCAGGATCCCTCTTCCACCTCTGAAATGAATAAGTTCTATGCGTAGTTATGAAAAATAAAATAAAATGAAAAGTGAAATTTTTCAAAATGAAAAATTAATAAGGCAATAGAAGAGAAAGGCTTCTTGTGTAGGGAGGGGATACAAGTAACTATGAGGGGGTACTAACCAGGCTCACTAGAAGTGAAGCGATGCTTGTGTTCCTACGTGACTTTGTCGGGGTACTTTCCAGACCTGCTGGCAATGGAGCAACACTAGAGATGAAACTAATACTCTGACGACTATACTGCTTGTGCACCAATATACCCCTCAACCCCAACTGAAACAACTGTGTTGTGTTGGCTTGGAATGTGTGTCAACTGACCAAGAGCTTAGCAGATGCTACATCTTACAATCAAGCAAGTGTGGAAACCTAGACGAACTAAGAATTGAACAATACTTCCAGAAGTGTTAGACTTTATTTTCACGAACAAGGTCCATTCAAAGAGCTGGAGTTCTACCAATGTGTTGCCAAGTGTTATAGTAGCTACAACCACCCTCAAAAAAAATTCCTTAGCTTCGTTTTGTTGCCTCCCTACCAACCATCCTTAGTATCATGTCTTACACTATCAAGTACACAAACTTCAGTGGTTTTCTAGCAAATTTCTAGCCTATGCATGATAGCTTGTTGCATCCCCCTCACAAGCTATTTCTCCAGACTTGGTCCAGCTACAGGCTGAGAAACTCCCTCAAGAAATTACACAATTCTGGAGGGGAACTAGCCTTCCCTCCAGAAATTGCACAATCCTGACTCACAACCTGCTCAACTCCATAATTGTGCAATTTTGCTTGTCAACCTTCCCTAGAAAAATTACACAATCTGTCCTAGCAGGACTGATCAGCCTAGAAATTGTACAATTATGGGCAGCAGTTAGTTGCTCAGCCTAGAAATTGTGCAATCCTTTTGGGTAACCAGCCTAGCTCCCTCCCAGAAATGTACAAATTTTCCCCTCAGTCATGCAGGATGCTGCATGTGCCATCCAGTTGACCGGTTCCACCCGAGACCGAGAAAACTTGACTTGCATGCATGGGCTGCTTTTTCATGAAATAGAAAAAAGAAATATGAAAAAAAGCATCCCTAGATTTTAGGGATATATATTTAGTAGCTAGAGGTTACATGCAAAGATCATTTTAGAATCTTTCCTCCAAGTGTCGCTTTTCCCTAGATTTGTGGCATGCGCATCATGAGCCTCAAACTTATTTATTCAAAGCTTTAGAGCTCACTTATTCACATCGATCTTGGAGCTATGACATACCACAACACATCCAGGACTCTTCGACACATCCAAATCAACTATTTATGGGTAAGTCCTCTTAACCTGTCTTTGCAACATTTCTATCTCTTTTTTGTTTGACTTGTGTGACTGTTGTTTGTTTGATTTCTGTGAATGCTTGCTATCGTTTGCATGCATATTAGCTTGTAGTAGCACCATTTCAGTTTTTGCTAGCATCTCACTATTATCGCATGCATGACAATGTTTTGCACGAATGGTCATCGATTCGGCGACTTGCTTCACCCACATCCATGTTGTTCCATTTTTTAAATCTTTCATTCATTGTTTGCATGCATGATCATTCACTCCTGCTTACACTCAGCATCGCCATGCATTCACATTCACATTTTCTTTTAGTTTCCCATCGACGCGTCTGGGCAACCTTGGCCTGGACTCTGCCTCACCAAGGCAACATTGCACAATCTTGAGAGGGAAGGTTCTGCCTTCCTCTTAGAAAATGTGCATTCCTACCTAGTGACTATCCTTCAGTCTTGCATTGTAAAATTTTGAGAGGTTGTGATTGCTGGCCCAGAAAATTGCACAATGCAGTCACTAGGGCTGCAACCATTTCCAGGAGAAATTACACATTGTGTAATTCCAGTAGCCAGCAGGCTATTCTGGATTGTGCATTGCACAATTCCAATAGCCAACTAGCCTCCCAACAACCCAGACTTCCTTTTGTGTAATGCTGGCAGCCAGTCTCCCAGCCTCCCAGGAAAAATTGCGCAATCCTCATTAGTCAACCCCCAGGTATGTTGCATTTCATTCCGCAAGTTTTCTTTGGTTTTAGCTGACATACTTCTTTCCATGCATGTCACTATGTCTCCAGATCTAGTAAGTGTTTGTCTGCCTCTCAACATTTCAGGATCTGTGGCCTCCAAGAGAGCAGGATCAAAGGACACTGACAGAAGTGCAACTGGAGCAGTAGTTGAGCGAGTGTCTACAAGTTTGTCGATTTATGAAGACACCAAGATGATTGTAGACAATGACGTCAAGATGAAACGACAAGAGTTCAATGATGCATTTACAGGCACACTTAGGGAAGATCTCGAAGATCACGAATTCTATGTGAACATCCACAAGTCTGGCTTGTACTGGATTGCATGTAGGTATCCTGTGTTCCCATGTGCAGACATGATATATTAGATCATCTTGAACACTGATCCCGATATGATGGAATTGAGCAGTGTCAGCAGGGAGGAGATTTCTACCTTCAGGGCACAGGATTATGAACAGATGTATCATATGTTGAAGCCAATGATCATGATGGGGGCACTATTGAGCATACTCAATAGCAATGCTAAATCCATAGATATCTTGAAGATCTAGGTGAAAGAGCCAGCCAAATTCAGGATGACACCCAACTAGGTCTACAAGACAAAGATATTGTGGAAGGCGTATCAATACTTGGTCATCTTTGCATGTCACTTGTATGGCCAAGAGAGCACAAAAACCTTCCTGCAGAGTTGAGTGATTGTGTTGGACCAACTGGCCAGAGAAGGCAAAGCATGCAATTGGTCTGACATTTTGGTTCACCAGCTGAAGGAACATGTAACAAGAGCTTGAAAGCTGCCCAAAGGTTAGCAAGCGAAAATCTACATGCCCACCTACATCTTGGATGCAATCTATGCTCGTTAGGAGTTTCCAGGCTTGGAGTGGGCATGGACATCAGTATAGACCTTTTGGAACACTTATTGTAAGATTATGTCTGTATGCAACTTCAGAGGAGTTATCACACAGCTATCCGAACATTTTGTCACCCCGGTGTACAAGATGATATTTGAACAGGATCCACCCTGCATGTCGAAGGCAACAATGGATGCTCTGATCTATATAGAAGATTTGTATGCCTCACCATCCAGCATCTTCATACTAATGTACAACATGGAGAAGCCTCTGCACGTTCTACTAAAGTTTGCCTAGATAAGCTTGTCATGCAAGAAGTATCATATCACATCTCGGGAGGATTGACAACTAGGCTACATCGGAAGAGGAAGACACCTTGGCCCACTCTTCCATTGAGGATCGGGACATTTGAGATAAGGAATTTTAAGCGTGCAGATTTCAAAGAAAAAGGAGATCAAGAAATATCCATTCGATGCTCGAAGCTACAATCCGTATGATCTGCATTGTCTTGTAAAAGATCATTGCACGAGAGTACAATTTCAATGGATCCACGGGGCATGTAATTGGGCGAAGGAAGACCAATGGAGATTTTGTCACAACTTCTCCTAACCCAGTGAACCAGTCGGCCTCGCTATGGAATGGTTAGTGAAGTAGTGTGAAGCAGCATCCCAGAGAGCACCATCAGTAGCAGTAATAGAGGTAAACGTACTAGTGTGCGAAAAGGGAAAGAGGAAGATTTTCGACAGCATGGAGGAGGAACAAAGCTACAAGTTCCGATCAGACCCACTTGTGTAGAAAACAACTTTGGAAGTATAGGCAAAGAGGCAACAACGTGACAAGAGGAATGCGTAAAGGCAGAGAGAAAAATAGAGAATGGAGGAAACAGATAAGAAGTTACATGAGTTGAAGGAGAAAATTCGAAAGGAACAGGAGTTGTGCAGATAGGAGAAGGAAGCGCAATAAGAATAGGTACAATAGGGGGCACAACATGTACAAGAAAATGAAACTGTGCTCGTATAGGTAGTTGACTCATACGAATAGCTGGCATTAGGCAGACACAGTGAACAATTGTAGGAGCAGGAATTTTCTCGAGAGATTAAACAAGCACATGAGCAGATGGATACAAACTTGGAGAAACAGGGGCTAGATAAATACATCGACCTCATGCCTCACCACCAAGAGGTTGATCCACTAAATTCACCACATCCAGAAGTGGAGCAAGTCCCCAGTGACCAAGGAGACACTTAAATCCTTGGAGACAATCCAGAGGGAGAGATGCACAACATCTCATTCGATGAGTACCAACATAGTGTTGTGCAATCTCGCAGAGTGTCGACTTCGGATGATCAGACATCTCCTGTGTAGTTTAGGGAATGAGTGATCATGTCTGATGTGCGCAAACATCCAGCAACATTGGTCAATGCTACCAGAGCATATTCCAAAGACACTAGCTCGAGTGTTCGCTTCCTGATAGCTGAGAACAAGCAAATGGGTAAGGAATTACAGACAGTCAAGCAAGGAGGAGAATTGATTACAACATCCACCTAAGCAGAGTTGAAGAAGGAAATACTAGATGAAGTATTGTTCGTTGACACAGTCATTCAGGTGTTGTACTCCAAGTTTGGTACCAAGCATAATGCAGTTATCCATCTCAACGGTTGGCAGCAGCAATGTGCTAGGATAGCATGTATCTTGTCGAATGTGCATTCTGTTGTTGATTACATGTAAACATGGACAATGAGATACAAGGGAGCCCTACTACACTTTCCGAAGATGATGAAGCCTAGAGCGATTGAGTTGAAGAAACACACCCGGATTTAGATTCGAAACTATGAAGATCTGTTAGTTCCCTATACTACTAGTGTAACCCTTATTTTTATTAGTACAACCCCCTTATTATATTGTTGTGCCCATGTAGTCTCCATATTGTTATTATTGTGCCCCATAGAAGCCCACTATTGTTATTTTTGTGCCCTTACATTATTATTGTTGTGTCGGATCTAATTATATTATGACCCTTTAAACTCCTATATATAGAAAGGAGGTCTTTTCATTTGTATCATCCAAGAATTGTTCATTTGTGTAATGTAAACGAGGTTTCCCCCTTGAAGACGCTAATTTCTAAGTCATTGATCTATATTTTCTATCTTTTTGTGAGTTGGTTCCATAACAATATCTCTCGCAACTCATCACTAGTCTACAGGCTTCCCATGCATGGGTATTCAAGAGTATGGATGTTGTTGTGCATGCATATGTGATCCCATCTATTGGGACACTCATCGAGGCAAATAAAAAGGCACAGGATTGAGTGGAGTTTGACTTGTACTTTGACGAGTTGATGCGCATAGCCACCAGCCCAAACTTTGTGATCAGTGTAGACACCACGCACAAGTATGTTGTTGGTTCAGATGCACTCAAGGCAATGATGTGCATGTTATCAAATGAGTTAGACAAAGGAGCTCGAGTAGTGTACCTAGATGTTATGGAGGCAAGAGTTTGTTTCCAGAAAGATGTCACCTTAGAGTACACGGACACCATCATGGACTACCAAGCTTGGCATCATTCCACTACTGTCGACCACCGTGAAGATGTCGAACAGATGGTGTTCTCACAGTTGTCTAAGTCATAGTGATGTCTTGTATGGATTGCTCAAGCCTATTTTGTCTCACATGGGTACATGTGAAGATTGTATGTAATGTCTTTTCAAGTGTAAGTTCAAGTGTCGATAGTTGGATGTAACAGTCATAGAGTAGATGAAGAGTCATGAGGGTAATTGAACTATCACAAAGGGGAATGTCAAGGGCCACCCCACCCTTTTCTATATATAGCCCCTCATAACTAATTGTAGAGGCTTTTGGTTAGACAAGCTTCCAATAGGAGTATCTTAGAGAAAGCTTGGACAGTATTGTAAAGAGCCTTAGCTTCTCCACTGTGCAGAGCTAGTATATCGCTTTGGAGGAGCAGGCAATTGTGACTGTAACGTTCTGCTATCGGAACTAGTGGTTGGACATGGATGTATTGTATGACTAGAAATTACACTTCGTAATATAACATATCCATCATGTTTCATGCATATGTCGTATTGTATTCCAACTATCTTGTTTACTCTAAATGATATATGTATTTTTTTTCTTACGCATGCATGTATAGAATATTTTGTATAAGTATGTATGAATCTTACTAAAATGTGATAATTGGTTTAACCATCACTTTTTATTGTTAGCTAACTTTCTTTCCAGCTTGTGATGCATCTTTGCTTGTGTGTTCCCTTCCAAGCCGCGTGCTATCACAGGCTTCCAAGGGGCACACTCATGCCACTTTCCATGTGTTAGAACCGTTCATGCACCTTCCTTGACTTGCTATAGCGTCACACCCTTGCTACCAATAGGGACATCTTGCCTCTATTGTGAAACCGTGGTCAAGGAAATACTATGCGACCCAATGTTGGGACTCCTACACCAAATGGTCTGAGGTCTAATTAGGACTACTTACCAGGGAGATCCCTTTACATGTTGGCGTGTCTAGAACCGTCAACACCCCTATAAACCAACACTCATACAAGATATAGATCATTAATTTCCTTCATTTTCCTTTTGTGTTAATACAACTGTGATAAATGCATCATAAGCAAAATTATATAAGAAGAATTCTTTGCCATGATCTAGACAATATAGTGCAAGAGTGTCAGAAATAGATCGCTTATATGGGAAAAAACATCCCACTCCCTTTTATCCCATTTGTAGATTGCATCTTTCTTAATCATCTCTTGTAATGGCTTGACAATTTGAGCATGTTATGCAACTAGATCACAAAATAGAAGAAAAGATAGATCAACACCTTGAAGATCATCCTCTTCGAGGGAGCAACCTCCTTTACATTACACAAATGAACAATTCTTAGATGATAGAAATGTCAAAACCTCCTTTCTATATAAAGGAGTCTAATGGGTGACAATATAATCAAAGTCGACATAACAATAATAATATAAGGGCACAATAATAACAATAGTGGGCTTCTATGGGGCACAATAATAATAATATGGGGACAATAGGGGCACAATAATAAAAGTAAGGGCTGCAATGACAATATTAATGGGGGAATCACTAGTATTATAGGGACCTAACATGCCCCTCTACTTCAAAAAAGTGTTGTCCTCAATGCTTGAGTAGTTTTGGATGCTTCTGTATAAAATTCTC
>APFE030426239.1:183923-351312 GCA_000404065.3 Pinus taeda | reverse complement strand
CAACGAAATATGGCAATTCAATGAATTTCAAATATTATTAACATAACAAACTTTTAACTTTGGTTATATTGAAAGATTGTCAACCGAATGCTATTTAATGTTCAACAACAAACCCCAAAACCACATGTAGTTAAAAAAAAATCCAATTGTTTAAAAATTAAATGCCAAAATAAAAGTTGTTGAACTAACGGAGCGGGTTTTCAACCATGGGGCCTCCGCCCACCTAAGTTAGCATGCCACCAATAGCCCAAATGACCTTTCCTTCTTAACTCCTCCGCGAAATGTTTATATAAACACCTGTTTTTTTTTTTTAATATGAGGAGAGGGAGTCCAATGGATCTGTGAAGTGTAGAGAATGGAGGACGGAATAGGAGTGCGATGGAATGGAGGCGTGGTAGCACAGAAAGGTCTGACTTGGGCATGTGGACCGAGACATATTTTTTTATTTATTTTGTAGGTGGAACCATGAGCCCAAAGAAGAGACGGGCAAAACCATGATTGGGTGAAATTCTCAGGAGGGTGAAATTTTTGCAGTGTCCAAATTGGACAACTTTATGTTGATCTTACACCTTTCAATGACACGAACCTGATGGCGCAATAATTTTCTTGATCTGAGTAGCAGATCTTCAGATGACCCAGAGGAGGGAATCTTTGAGGAATTTTGGGGGAATCTAAAAGATTCCTTAAGCCCTAGATTTTCACTTTCTCATAATTCAGAAATTTGACACTTAGTTTTACCCTATTCAATGCCACAAATCTGATGGTGCATTCAGATTTTCCATTTGCTCATTCAATTTTTTGGCCACTTTTCAAAGTGGAGTGCAGGTCTCAACATTCATGTGTGAGTAGCCATTTCCCTGAGATTTGACACCATGAGATTGATGGTACAACCAACTTCAGTAGTTTGACATCCTTTTCTTTAGATGGCCCTAGGATGTGAGGTATATGTAGTGTGTTCATGTACTTCTTTTTGCTATGAGATGCATTGCACTGCACATATCCCTGTTTGATGTGGGACCTTGTTTTTTTACTTGTTTCATGATTCCTTCTTGATGTGATGCAGAATCATTCATGGGATGTACTCATTGTCATGATTCGTCATGTTTTATTTGAGATCCCTTTGTTGTGATGTTGATGGGATACTCATGTGTCGCCATGTATGTTTGCATTGAGATCCCTTTCATACCATGTTGGCAGGATGTTCATTATCATCATGCATGAGTTTAGGTCATACTGATAGGGGTCCTTTTTGAATGAGAGTTCTTGCAGCGGAAATCTCTTGGAGCCACTCCTACGCGAGGGAATTTTCCTTGTATGATAGCGATGTCAACACCTATGTACATCATCACTATTGATAGCACTTAATGCAATGGCCTACACCATCTTTACACCAGGGCCTGGAGACGTAGTCCCTTCTGGACAAAATCCATTATCAATGTCTTGTGTTTTATGTTGTTGATGATTGTCATGTTCCTTAATCTTTACAGCATGCATATCAATCCCTTTATGCTATTTTAAATGCAATTACAATCACATCTTCAAAGCAAAAGATCTTGGTTAAATCTGGGAATTGAGTCAACTCAAATCAGTGGTAGGCTTCCTTATTTCCATAATTTTTCTTTCCATTTTTCTTGCCAACTTGAATGCCTTCTCCAATGAATCAGGTTCCCAAAGGTGAACCTCATGTTGGATTTTATCCTTTAAAGTCCCTATGAACACATCAATCTTGTGCTCCTCTGGAATATCTTTTACCCTTATATTCAATTTTTGGAAGTCCTCAATGTGCTCCATCATTGAACCGTTTTGTTCGATATTAATCAATTGGGTAAAAAAAAGTGTTTCTTTTTGTATCCTCATAATGTGCTATCATTTATTCCGTAAAAATTTCCCAAGTGACAATTGGTTTACAAGTGCAAAGCCATCAATACCATACAAACTTATTTGGTTCCAAATATAAAGTTGCAATGCATACCTTTTCTGTGTTTTGCACATTATCGAGATTGAAATATTGTTCCATCTGTAGTATCCATGTTACAGGATCCTTGCCATCAAACTTCCTCATATCAATCTTTGGAACATGGTGGGTCTTTGTTCCAATGTTAGAGTCTATGAAATCATGATTAAAATTTCTTTTGTTCTCATCATGAGTTTCCTCTACTATATTTTTTCCATTAAGAAGACTTTCTTGTAGAAAATTTGTCAAACCTTCCTTCACACCTTCCATGCCTCTCTTCAAATATTCAATGTTTTCATTCTTTGAATCATGATTAACATTTCTTTTGTTCTCATTATGAGTTTCCTCTACTACCTTTTTGCCATTAGGAAGCCTTTCTTGTAGCAACTTTGTCAAACCTTCCTTCCAACCTTCCATGACTTTCTTCCAATATTCAATGTTGTCTTATCATCCATCTTAGCTTCCTTTCCATTCATCTTAGCTTCCATGCCTTTCTTTAAACCATCCATATTTGCTTCTATTACGTTTTATGAAAGTGAAATTTGTTGCACTTGGTCTCGTAATTTAGATATATCATGCATTTCTTCCTCTTCTTCATGAGTCATGCTAGAGCCTTCAGGTTTCTTACTAGGTGTTTCCATTTTCTTTCTTCTCGACATCAATCAATGATAATAATTCTTCACTATGCCCTTTGAATTCCTTCAAACTAATTTTTCAAACCAAACTTATGCAAAATTTTAAAAAACTACACAACTTTTTTCACTTTGTAGGAACTCGATATTGAATCTGTTGTATCTCTATAATTTCAGATCTATAATGTCTAAAATTGAGTCCTGCAGTATCCCTATGAGTCCTCTTTCTAACCTCACAAGTATGATCAATATTGAATTCTCCAACAAAGAGTTATGCTGAATCTCCCACGATGACCTGACTATAGACTATTTCAGTAGAGCGAACTTGTACGAAATGGCATGTGTCACTTCTTCAACCTTAGGACCTAAAACTGATATAGAGAAAACTACAAGTCGCTCTCTTTTTGTAAATTCTTATGAATTTTCAATTTGATTCTTAGAAAAAAATTATGACGATTTTCCCCAGGTCACCTGTTTGATATATAATTTAGGATCCTGCAAAAACCCTAACTACCTTGGATCATATTTCCAAAAATATAGTGAGAAAAGATCTGAAATCAGACCCAAGGTTTAGTGAGATTTCAACTTAAATGGGTTATTTTGTAGTTTCTAAAACGTCGCAGAAAAAAAGCTATAGCGAAATTTCCATGATGGCCTGTTTGGAGCAGCGAAACCCTAGAATCCAAAGCTCTGACACCAAATGTTATGCAATCAGTGCACAAAGTATAAGAAAATATAGATCAACACCTTGAAAATCATCCTCTTCGAGGGGGAAACCTCCTTTACATTACACAAATGAAAAATTCTTGGATGATACAAGTGACAAAACCTCCTTTCTATATATAGGATTCTAATGGGTCCTAGTATAATCAAAGTCGACATAACAATAATAATATAAGGGTACAACAGTAACAATAAGGGCTACAATGACAATAGTAATGGGGAAATTACTAGTATTATAGGGACCTAACATAGCATAATCAAAGATGAACTTATGTAGGAAGTTAATGTTCCCCAAGAAAGACTTCATAGCTTTCTTGTTCACAGTAAAATGGATTTGAGCTATAGTATGGACCCTTTTGGGATCAACCTTCATTCTGCTTTTGGAAATGATGTGTCCTAAGAGAGTACCTTCTCACACACTGAAGATTCTCTTTTTGGGATTTAAAGAAATCACATACTTATGACATTTCTCGAATATATGCTTCAAATGACACACATGGTCTAATATTTCACTGGAATATCTGCTTCAGATGACACCCATGATCTAGTCTTTTATTTGGAAATATGATTGCATCATCCAAATAAACTACTATGTTTTTTCCAATTAAAACATGGAACGTCATGTCCATATCCCTCTATAGAGTAGTTCCTGCATTAATAATTCTAAATGGCATGCACTTGAACACAAAAGTACCCCACTTTCTTCTGAAGGTGGTCTTCAGATGATCAGGTTCTGCTACTAGCACTTGATTATATCTAGAAAACCCATCTAGTAGAGATAACATCTCTGAACCAAATATTGTTTGGATTATATGTTCCATAGATCGCATTGGGTAATTATCCTTATCTGATGTTGGGTTAAGATTGCGAAAATTGACACATGGGCGTATCTCATCGAAATTTTTCCTTATAGGGACCAAGTTGGAAACCCAAGTAAAATGTCTTATTTTGAAGATGATTTGAACATCAAGAAACTTACTTAACTCCTTTAGGATCAGGGGCTCAAGCAACGGATGAATTTTCCTTAGTTTTTGTTGAAACGACTTTGCCCCTTCTTTAATGGCACTGATGTGTTGGATAGTACTCGTATCATATGTCTTTAAATCATCATATGTCCATGCAAACACATCATGGTACTGCTTGAAAATATGAATAAATGTCTGTCATTCTTGTGGATAATGAAATGTATCGATTTTTAAATATTTTGAATCATCAGGGATTCAAAAGTTGACTTTTTCATATGATAAGTTTCAGCTTTGAGTCTTAGTATTAACTGGTCCTCTAAAATGTTTTGCATGTCATAAATTTTTTCTAGAGAGACCACAACTTGAGGCATAGTATTTCTTTTTTATGCTTCAATTGCGCCTTTCAAAGCCTTATCATTCTCACCTTTGTCAATGGCCACATCTTTAAACATGTCTGCATTTTACATAAAATTCAGTATCTACTAATTGTCATTAAAAAAATAGAAGTTAGTCACGTTATCTCTTAAAATGACATCCTAGTAGCTGCATTAACTAATATGTTTGCGGTAAAATTTCTAATTCTAATAATAATGGTTTGTAGATTTTTGTGGTGTGGTTTTTAAGAAATTAAATTCGGATATTCCATACTTTTCATATTTAATTCGTTGACGTTTCGAGTCTAGACCAAGACTCATCATCAAGACTAATTTACAAAGAAGAGAAATGGTAGCAGTAAATAGGGTTGGGTGAGATATCAAGCTGGTAAGCCGACCATCTAAATTAAAATCATTTAGATGGTCAACTTACCAGCTTGACATCTCACCCAACCATATTTATTGCTACCATTTTTCTTCTTTGTAAATCAATCCTGATGATGAGTCTTGGTCTAGACTCGAAACGTTGACAAATTAAAGATGAAAACTGTGGAATATCTGAATTCAGTTTCTCAAAAACATAAATAATATTAAATGCTTTAAAATGAGAAATAAGTCACCATACCTCTTGCTATTAGTTTCTCAAATTTGGTTATACATAATGGATATTGTTCCATAACTAATGGATGACAGCCTCTAAATCGCCAATTACCTTAAGCACTTACGCCTTCAAGTCAATGGCCTTCTTTAATCCCAAAATGAGTACTTCATATTCAATAGTATTTTTCGTGAACTCAAAATCTAAACGGCATGATAAAATATATCTTTTTGTTATGTGGGTCTATAAGAATACAAATAGCTCTAGATCCATCCTGAGTTTTAGATTCATAGAAATACAAAGTCTAAAAATCAGTAGCTACTAAGCTAGTCCCTACATTACTACTACTATGCACATCTATATTACAAGATTCATTTACACCAGTTGGACTATAAGGAATGAGCTCCAACTGTGTATTTTGTGGGATGGGTGATGGTTGCACTTGATAACACCTATGATAAATCTCTAAAAATAAATTTCCAAAAATATTATAAGCAAAGTTAACTGGCTCTTTATGTCCTTTAAGTAGTGTTACTATGTTCTTCATATAAGGCTCGCTTTCTACTTGAATCTGGTTGTTTCTTCCCTTATACGGAAGCCATAAATGTGTACAATCTATTGAGAAATATCCTTGTAGCTTGCTGGACCAATCTATACTCAAAAGTAAACCATAGGATTCAGTAATGTCCAAAATAACAATATTGATGCATTGGTGTACTCTATGGTCTGATCACAAGCAAATGATAACATTGTTAAGTTCACCAATTGCCTAGACCATTGGTCTATCTAGTTGTATGATTTGTGCATTCGTTTTATCCCATGTAACATTGATTTTATTGGCTACTGATAGAGGCATTAAATTTGTAGATGCACCAGAATCGACCAAAAAATTATGGACATTATTATTAAAGATTTCAAATGCTAAGAGAAAAGTGGGGTAGAGAGTGTTAGTATTTAAATTTATAGCATTAACTACATATTTGAGAATACCAAGAGACTTATTGGACATGGCTTGAGAAGAAGAGGCTTTGCCACCCGGTGGGGGCTATGATGAGAATGCTCAGACAATCAGCTCATAATAGCCTTCTATCTTAGCGATCTCCAAAATTGAAATATTGGCACGAGCTCTCTTCATATCTTCAATGATGTTATAATCAATATTCTCATTTCCAACAGGCAGAGATAAAGTATTTGGAGTTGTAACTTTGCTAGAAACTTCTAAAGTGATGGGCTTGTTCTTACTACTTGTGAAAGAATTCTTAGAAGTTGAAGCACTTCTAGACTTGTTCTATGTATTCTGAGCAGGATGAGTTGGTAGTAGAATCTTCCTTAACAGTTGTTTCTTCAACTACTACTTATAAATTGTCCCTTTACTTCTTAGGTTATATCAAACAATTGTAGACTGAGGAGGAGCTTAACTTACCGGTGGTTCTTAAACACTTTTCTTATTGGCATTGAATATGATGTCAAATCCATTAACTAAGTGTCCCACACTTGTACTTTCCTTAGCCACAACATGTTCATTTGTCTCTTCAGTCTACTCAAACTACTCATCTACTAATAAGGTATCAACAATGTGAGCTGCCATAGAATTCATGTTGTGATTCCATTTTGGGCATGTCTTCTCTAAATGCCTCTCCTGATGGAAGATGCAATAGTTTTCCATGCCTAAATTTTCAACATTAAACACAACATTTGAGCTCTGAGCAGATTTGGCTAGTTGATTATTATTATTTATCTTAAGGAAAAATGGCTTGGAAGTCTTATTGTTGGTAGATGCCTCGCTCGACTTTCCATTTAACGCAGATACCTCATTAGTAAGTTGTTTTAAAGACTTGATCAAGATTTCTATGTCAATTTTTTTTTTTTTCCTTAGTTTTGGTCAGAGAGGATTGAGTTGTATTCCCCACATCCTTGGAGTCTTTAGAATCATCAGACTACAATGACTACAATAAAATGCAAATCCTTTTCAATGGCAAGGGCTTATGCAAAATTTAAAGTCAATGTATCCTTTGCAACTCTTTTAATAAAATTAGAGATATTGGTCAATGATGTAGTTGTGTAATAATATTTAGTGATTTCATCATGTGGTTGCACATATCAAGGAAAATTATTCAATATACGGGTAAATCTTTGATTGAAATCCTTTACTTTCTCTTTGACTCCCATCTTGATGTTCCTAAGGTATCTTAACAACATGACAAGAGTTTTATCATCTGCAAACTTCTGTAAAAATATTTTCTTAAACTCCCTCCAATTGTGAATGGAATTGGGCGCAATATTGTGATACCATACAAATTATCTACCTTCTAAACTGTATGGAAAAATTGCACAAAAAAATTCATCAAATTTTACCTCAAACATCTTTAAATGCATGTAGAAGTCATCAATATGATCTTCAAATTTTATCCTCCTGTCAAGATCAAACTTTGATAATATCTTTTTTGGATGTTTGGGCATGTGGTGAATATTATTCAGAAGAGCAAGTGGCCCTTGGGCCATCTAGTCCAAGTCCTAATTGGCCATGTCTTCTTCTCCTCATTCCTCCTCCTTTTTTGAATCTGAATAATCTTCTCCTTCTTTGTTCAGATCTTCGTTATAATCAGGTTGTTCTTCATACCTCGGCTATTCTTCATCAGATGATCTGAAATTAAACAGGAATGCAACAACTTACATATATAATCATAAACACAGAGATGCAGCAGAAAAACACTTCATTTCATTAATAGAAAAATACTTAACTATACTTACAAACATAATGGAAATAAGATAGCTTAGGCGATGGTAGCTTACCTCTGAGAAGAGATGTGGTGGCTACATGCCTATGAATTGTGCCACAATGAGACTCAAAGGCCTATTTATTATTGAGAAAAAATGGAAAACCATAAATATCCAAAAACCTAACCCTAGGAGATGAAGCACCAAAATCGTGGACCCCGTTTCGGTAAATTGGTACATCACATTCCTGAGGTCATAACTTTAGCATATGATCTCTGTTTGGCTATCATAATACCTCATTTTGAAGATCTCAAAGAGAAGGCCAAAATAAATACATAATATGAATTAGGACATTTTCCGTCTCTCTGTTTTCCCTAAAAATGTCGTTTAGGGCTGCAAAATGGCTCCAAAAGTTCAAGACCCGAAAAACTACCAAAAATAGTAAATTGTGCTGCAATTAAGGACACCTAAAACTTTAACGAGACAGTGTTGGGGGTCCAAGACAAATAGGCGGGTGACCACCAATATCAACCTAGATCATCAGAAATTTGAAAAACTCCTTCATCACCTTCGTCAATAGGTGAAAGATCCCCTTGTTGAACTATCTCTTCTGAAGGTTTTGCTAACTCTTCAAGGGTTGCAATAACCAAATATTCCACTAATAAAACCAATAAACATGTATGATTTGTCTCTTTCTTTCTTGGATTATAAGGAAGATTATGAGCAACAAGAAGGAATCCAAGAGCTCTTGCGAACTGAGGAGTAATTGCTTGGATTGTCTGAAGTTGATCGTAAGTGACTTCAAAATTTTGATCCGAACCAATACAAGAAGATTCTCCAATCTCGGTAACAAGATTTGGAACTGAACTCAGACCATTACTGCCTTGCAAAGATGCTTCGTTGTTGGCGTAAGGTAAATTGATAGCCATAAAAAGATGGTTTCCATCCTTCTGGCATCAGAATGTTGATAGTACTAGATCCCACCAACATATCAAGGATCTCCCCAATATGAAGTCCCAATTAGACCTCACTATTTGGTATCGGAGTCATATCTGTATTATGACCCGACTACCATTTACTTAAATATTTTCCTTGGGTTAATTAATTAGCATGAGAGAATAGGATGCATGTAATTTTGAATGAGCAAGAATGTATGCCTTGGGTAATGTTCAATTGCAAATGTATAAAGGTTCTTTCACTGCAAGGAAACAATGTGAGTCTCTAAAAAATTTAGTAGTACTACTCTAGTAAATACACACACATAAATGGGGAAGAATCATTAATCATCAAGTGAAATAGTTCACATAGGTGCAATTATCATTACAACCATTACAACACACTTTCAATGAGATAAGCACCAAAGTTACCAAATTAGTTCAATTTCTCTAATGCATAAGAATACCAATATAAATCATAAACATTCAAAGAATAGTCATGAAACATCCACGATCTATGCATGAAAATGTGTTGGCCAAATAGGCTTCAAGTATTAAGAAAAAGTTCCAATATACATTAATACAATGAACACCACCTGCTCCAAATAGTGGAGCATTACAGACACCACTTTCTCTCGAAAAGAACTATCTCTATCTCTCCAATGCCTTGTTAGAGAAGCCAAGGTGGAAAGTCCCCTCTTTGAGTAATGAGGCCTCTTTTATAACTAGAGACATGAATCTTCATATCCTCATGACTCTTGAACTTCTCATAGAACTTTTCAACTTCTAATTACCATTGGACTTCTAAATAACCCTTGGTCTTCCCAATGACTTTTGAAGTTTCAACGTGACTTTTGGATTCCTTTTGTGTCTTTTGGAATTTTGTATGTGACATTAAGACTTTCACATGTGGCTCTTTTGTCGATACATGACTCTTGGACTTCCACATATTTATATTTACAATAATTACATTATTATTTCCACATTATGATGTGGCGACAAGACAAGTCACTAACATTGATGGCATGGACCCATAATGATTTATGACTGGGACTTTTTTAAGAGATGAAAATGTTGCCAACTATGTCTTCAATTCTTGATGTAGATTCCTCTTATTTTTTCCATTTAACCTCCAAAGGGTCTCAAGATGTATAGAGTCTTTATGGATCACTTTATTTATCGAAATATGGTGTTCTTTCACTTGTTGTAATCATGTATTATTTTTCTTTGAACGCTTCTTTATGTTTCTTCATTTGACAAATCTGCTCATGCATTCTTTCCATGTTTTTCTAGTAATGCCAGCAAGTAATATCACACATAGAAATCAAACACCAACCCAAAATATATCCTATCTTATCTTGTTCCCTGCAAAATTTCCAACTGTAAATCAATAGTCTGCTCATAAAAGGAAGGGAAATCTTCTAGGCATAGGGTGCACTATCAAGAGACAAGGGCTATGCATTGAGCACTAAGAGTGCATTGTGTGCTCCATTGGGAAGAGGGGTCTTGCTGGAGGGTGTAGGGCATAGTATCAAGGGACTAGGAGGCTCAATAATGCTTGTTGATTCTTGTTGATTCTTTTTGATGCACCATGCACTCAACTAAGGAGGCCTAAGTAACAAAAAAGGCATAGGGCGCAATGTTAGGGCTCAAGAAAGGCTTGATGTTCACTGTTGGTGCACCATGTGCTCAGCGAAGGGTGGATTTTGGAAGAACAATGGAATATTGTGGCTTGAGAGAAATTTGTGTACCAAAGAGGTATGGAGGGCTTATCTTGGGCGCAGACCACATCCTTAACAAACAAAAGGGGTCCAACTAAGGATTGGGAGTGTGATGTGCACTCTTCCTTGCCTAGTGGGCAAGCTTGTAGAAACCAAAAAATTTCCAAGTCTGAAGACAAAACACTAGAAACTCACTGATTTAGGAGTAAAACTAAGTGCAAAACATACCAACTCACTAGTAAAACATAGACATGACCCACTATTGAGAAATATACATCAAAGGACAAGTTGACAAACATTCTTCAAGTATAATGGACAAAGCATGTGCAACTTTGACGAATAGTTTCATTTTATGAATAAAGTGCACTAAGACTGTGAAGTGTGCTTTGGATGTTCTTGATGATGTGATGACACTTAGGAAAAAACAAGGACACTTGAAACATATAAAATAACATTAAATGATCATCGGTGACCAAAAGCGGCACTTAATGTGATAGACGGTAGGCTCCAAAATTTGAATGTAGAAAAATTTTGGGGGGTGTTGTGGAAACAACAACACATCAAAAAAATCCTTTGAGATATGTGAAAAAATAATCCTACAATCCAAATCATGGGTGACAAGGAAGATGGAGTTCAAACTTGAATAATATTAATGAATACTTCCAGTCAAGCACTTATTTCCATGTTGTTTATGATTAAACCAAAATATTTTTCTCAAGAAAGTCAAGATAGGCATGGGTAAGAGCCATGAATGATGAATTGGATCAAATTGAGAAAAATAAAACATGGGAATTGGTTCTAAGACTAGCAAATAAAAATATCATTGGCACTAAATAGGTATTTCAGAACAAACTGGATGAGAATGGGAGATTTGTTAGAAATAAGGCCAGATTAGTATGCAAACGCTATGCTTAATTAACCGGAATAGATTTTGAAGAAACCTTTGCACCTGTAGCACAATTGGCGTAAATTAGGATCTTTATTGCATTTTCATGTCACAAAATTTTTAAATTATTTTAGATGGATGTGAAGTATACTTTCCTAAACGGTGAACTTGAAGAACAATTCTATACAAAATAAACTAAAGGTTTCCAACTACCAAAAAATCTTGACGAAGTGTGTAGGATGAAAAAGGCCTTATATGGACTCAAACAAGCACCTAGTACATGGTATTAAATATTATACAAGTATCTACAAACAAGGATGTTGGTCCAAATATTACACTAAGAAGGGGGTTGAATCGGTGTGGCAGCAATTTTAATATTTCAACACTTCTATCAATAAACAATTATTATTATAACATTGAATCATAATCATCATCAATATATCAATAAATAGAGCAATGCATCATGAAGCTATCACACATCAACACTACATAAAGATTCCATCACAAAAACATAAGGACGCACAAAATTTTTACATGGAAATCCATATGAGAGAAAACCACAAATTCTTCTTCTTCTTTTTCTTCAATGCATTACAAAGATTTGAAAGCATCGACCTGATGGAGGCACCCATCTCAAAGAAATGTAAGAAACTACTTATGGTAGGCTACAACTTGATTGAGGAACAAACCTCAAAGGTGAGCAAGCTTCGACTTGCTCTAGTCTTCAACCTGACTGGCACCAACCTCAGTGGAGACACCCACCACCTTCTTCAACTTCTTGTATACCTCTTTTCAAAATCTTTAAAACTGGATCCACCTGCTCTTCAATCAATATAAATCTTCAAATAAACAAACCTTTTTGGTTATACAATTGTTAATGCCCTATCAAACCTTGTCAAAACTTTCCTTCAATATGCTCATGATCAATTTGGTCACATAAAACCCTTTAGAGAACATGTTCTTGCCACATATCCAAAACCAACTATAACCTGCTCATAAGCTTCCAAAACATATAACAATGATTTTGATCATCAAATATATGTCAACAAGGCTTTTCATACCTTTAGAAATACTCATCTCTTAACCTTGATCATTGTGCTTCTTCTGGAATACAAGTTGGCTCAAAAATGAGTCCAAAAACCCCCAAAAAGCATATAAAACCATATATTAAACTAATGTTCTACAAAATTCCCTTTCCAAATCATTCTCTATACAATGGGCCTTTTCCGGCATCATTGCTACAAAATGTACACCATTGGCTTATTTAATAATTTGACAAAATGAGAATTATGGTTGAAAAATAAAATACTAATATTGCCTAACAAATTTTGAGGCTCAAACTTGGGTCTTGGCTATATAACACATATCTCATGTTAATTGTGCTACATGATGGTTCTTACTCGACCATCCTCACTAACCATTTTATTATAGTAGCTTTAAACTCAATGATGGGGGTGTGAGCTAAATATGCAGTAGGCTCTAATGTGGCCATACACAAACCACTCTTAGTGATTACACCTCATCTTATTACTATGTTATATCAAACCATTGTGTAACATATGTAACTAGGCGGCATGACTAGTCCTATGTGGCATGAGAAAATCCAGAACCAAACATCATATTGGATCCAAGAACTATATCTTTGGTACTTCTTCCATGATATATAGACAATCCTTTAAACGTCCACTATTATAGTCAAGATTTTCCATATATAGAAAAGAGAAAAGTGTTACCAACTCATACTTTCAACCTCTATCATACTTCAAAGATTGGTCTATCCTATCATACTTACACCTAGAGTGTTAACATTATCCATGGACTTAACACTTCCTCTACTCCTTCATCGTAACCTTGGGTATGGCCAATGAAACAATAACACCAAAAACTTTGTGCTTCACTTGAAACGATTTGAAACAGAGGCCAAATCATAGCAATGAACTAGGACCAACCATAGAGCTCATATAAGACCTGAGTCACATGTTTTTCTCCTCTGATCACCTGGTCATATATATATATATATATATAGATATAGTCCTGGGCTTATGGGAGGGTTGACCATATGTCCGTCGTTCATGCCTGTAATTGGGTGTTTCAATTTTTACAATTAAAATGGGGTTTTTCATCAACCATATGATTATATTGGCACCATATGACCAAAGGTTGAGCCTTTTTGGTTGTGCACCATGCAACCATGCCATTAAAATTTGTGTCATTATCCCATGTAACCATGCCTTATGACTGGGTCCCAAAGACTTCTAGGTCATTTGCATGATGACATCATCATGGTGCCATGATGTCACATGGAATCCCATTAGGGGTTCCATGTGTCAACCATATTTGCGCTTTTCACCAATCAAAAATTTCCAAATGTACCTACCATGTGGTGGCCCCTAGTGGAATCATGTCACATTGCTGATCTCATTAGATGACATGTCATGCCACATCATGCCCTAAAATCTGTTGCCATGTATCTGAGCTACCATGTCATGGCTAAATGGGAAAATGAGCCACATTTCATTTAACCGAGGGGTCCATGTTATCATGATTGTGTCATCATTACTAGCCAATAGTTGGATAGCACGTGTCACTATGTGATAAGACAGAGACCCAGAGACCCATGTTAAACTACATGTAGTTTGATGTGTCATCTAACCAAACCATATGTTGTGAGATGATAGTCCACACCCTAATCACATGTACCCTGTTGTAACATGTTCCTAAGCTCCATGTACCTGTCATCCTATTTTCCTACTTGTAAAATCTGATCCTGCAAATTTGTCTCGTAAGAACTCATAGTTGTTATATGATTTACCAATACTCTCCTGCTAAGAGCATCTACAACCCTATTTTCCTTTCCCTTAATGTATCGGATCTCTAATTCAAACTCGCTAATCATGACCAACCATCTATCTTTCTTTTCATTCAAATTCCATTGGTCAAATAGATACCTCAATCCATTGTGATCACTCATCAATACAAACCTCTTGTCAAGAAGATAGTGCCTCCACATCTTCAATGCATGGATGATCATTTCCAACTTAATATCACGTGTCAAATAATTCTTCTCATTCTCATTCATCTTCCATGACTCATAGCACACTACCTATCCTTCCTGCATTAAGACTTCACCAAGTCCTCTCTTGTAGGCATCTATACACACCACGGACTCTTTGTATGGATCTGTAATCATTAAGACTGGACCATTTGTCAACAATTGCTTCAATTGATCAAAACTTGTTGCACATTCCTCAGTCCATTCAAATATGTTACCTTGCCTCTACAGTGACATAATAGAATATGTAATCTTAGAGAAGTTCCTGATGAACCTCCTATAATAACATGTTAACCCCATAAATGATCTTACCTCATCCACATTTCTAGGAGTTTCCCATTGCATAATAGCTCTTATCCTCTCTAGGTCCATTGCTATTCCCTCTTGGAACATGTCCCAAGTAATGTACCTCTGTATTAAGGAAGTTACATTTGCTAATCTTGAAATACAATTGATGCTCTCTTAACAACCTCAGTATTGTTGCTAAATGTTCGAAATGCTCTTCCTCATTCTTATAATATATCAATATATCATGAATGAATACAATAACAAACTTGTCCAAATAAGGATGCAACACACTATTCATCAAGCACATGAAAGTAGTTGGAGCGTTAGTCAAACCAAATGGAACTACAACAAACTCATAATGCTCATACCTGGTCTGGAAAGAAGTCTTGTAGATGTCCTCTTCTTTAATACGTACTTGATCATATCATGATCTCAAATCAATATTTGAAAACATTGTTGCTCCATTAAACTGATCAAACAAGTCATCAATCCTCGGCAACAGATACCTATTCTTAATGGTCACCTTATTCAACTTCATGTAATCAATGCATAACTTGAGAGTACCATCCTTTTTCTTCACAAATAGCATTGGTGCACCTGAAGGTGATACACTTGACCTATTGTATCCCTTGTCAATCATTTCTTCAACTACAACTTCAACTCTACTAACTTTGGTGTGCTTGCCCTGTATGGTGCCTTTGATGTTGGTGTTTCCCCTAGTACCAACTCAATAGAGAAGTCCACTTCTCTGTGAGGCCACAAATATAAAATAGTTTTTTGGAAACACTTCTTGAAACTGCTACAATATTGGTTACCTCTTCACAACTTTTGCATGCTCAAAATCCTTACCTTTATCACTTGAAATATGCACCACAAACAACAAACACCCTTTTCTACGACTGCACTTTTCCTACATAGTTGTCACCATTCAAACTGATGTAGCTTTCTTCTTACCCTACAAGATCCTTTTTTCTCCATTTTCATCCAAGCATTCAATAGCTTTGTCATAGTAATCCACCTTAGTCCTATGAATATACAACCAGTCCATACCCAAAAGCATACTATATGATCCCAGCGGAAATGCATTCAAATGTGCTAAGGTAGGCATACTATTCAACTCAAATGAACAAGCTCTTACCCAATGATGAACTATCGTCTTTGTACCTATAACCAACTTCACTAACCAAGATTTTTCATGCACTTCTTTATTCAAACCACACTTACCCACTAGGTCAGGACTTACATAGCTATAATTAGATCCAGGGTCAATCAAAATAGAAACAACTTAATTCAAAATATTACTATCCATATCGATAATATTTGCTTGGTGATCTTCCTTCCTATTACCTAGCACTACATAAATCCGTGGAATGATTTGCCCAACATTCCTAACTTTTTGCGCATCATATGCACTATAAATTTGAGGCCTACCACCCTTATTCTATGAACAATCCCTCTTGAGATGATCATTGTCACATATGTAACACTACAATTGTCCCTTACCATCACCTTTATTCTTCTACCCTCTAGGCTCCGACCCACTAAACTTCTTGTAAGGTGAAACATTTTCTTCTCTCCTGCATTTTGAGGTCTTGTTCTCTTCGGCTTCCATTTACCTTTAGCTTTGTCTTTCCCTTTCTAAACTTGCTAATATTTTGTCTTACACTTTGATTTCTTATAACAGTGCTTCACTTTCCTAATGAATTCTTCAAGTGATCAAGGCTCATCATACTTAATCTGATCTCTAAAATGCTAATGGAAATCCACTGAAAAATATTTTAATTTTGGCTTTTTCATTTTTAATATATGGTTACCTCAACAACTCCAGGAACTTGGTCATATAATCCTCATTCATCATCAACCCCATCCTCAGCTCATAGAATTCTTTGTCTTTGTTGTCATAGTACCTCTCTGACAAATATTTATTCCTAAACATTCTCTTGAATTCATTCCAACTTAACTCCTCTCTCTTGATGTCTCTAACCCACTTCACATCTTCCCACTAGATGTTTTCTTTCCCTTTGAGGCTGAAGATAACTATTTTAGACCTCATGTTCTATGTGTAATCATGCATCTCAAAGAACTTCTCCATCCCAAGTAACCATGTCTCTACATCTTCTAGGTTATTCATATCTCCATCAAAGGTAGGTGGCTTAGCTTTCTTGAACTCATGTGCTAAATATTCCTTGTAAATTCTCATGTAAGGAATATAACGATGATGACCATGATACTTGTTAGAACCAGAACTAGAATAGAATCTGTGTCCATCACCTCTCCTATTTGGTATGTCCAAGAACATGCCATATTTTATCATTACATCCCTATCCTACATGTTCCCACCATGAGATTTACTTCCATATGCCCCATTATTAATATCCTCCTTCCCATGGTTGATCCTAAGTGGTCCTAGTCTTTGCAAGTCTAACAAACTCCGAAGGATTATTGCATTAACTTCTACTTATTTATATTGTTCCTAAATGATTTTGTTATTATCTACTTTGCAACTTCTTATTTTGGCCTGCAAAATTCTTAATGTGTCTGCTATGTTTGGAGAGTGCCCATCACCTTGTTGCTCATATGATCTATAAGGGTATTCTCGTGAACTATAGTCTACCATCTTGCTAGTCATCTTTGATCTTCTTCTTGCAAGTATACCATGTCAGCTTAAACCAAAACATAACATAATCAACATACATTAGTATAGTTCAAGAGAGGATATCTTGTCTACAACATCAACTAGATTAGCACACTACATGTGTAAACATAATCATATCAATACACAAACATCATTTCAACCATCAGCCAATTACCATGCATGACTATACCAATCACATACCATGACCTTAGGCACGAAAACTATAACCATGTAAATGTATGCATAATGACATATATACACTCACATACATAACAAGTGCATAACCGACATATACTTATGATGACCATATCCAACAGCAACACCATCAACTTTCACATGGCAACACAACTCTAACGATGATCACCACCATGCATATATGTCGAGTTAAATTATAGACTTATAATTTACCAACATAAATTATCAACCAAGGGTAAGTAAACTTGGGAGATGTCGTGCAAAATATATCCAGGCCTGATACCTCAAATGCTTCCTAATTAAATCAGTCACATATACACAACATTAATGCCTCTTTTATGCATCAACACTTGGTAGCAAAGGCTATAGAGTGGATTCACCTCCCTCTATAGCTCTGATATTACTGATATTTATCAGAAAAGATAAAAGATCAAACACACAACAACAAAAAAAATCAATTTGATAATGGAAAGTTGAAACTAATTAAATTAATCACATAAATCTAAACCATAAATCAATCGATATATGCAGCTAAATTAGAAAAGAGAACATTAGTTGTGCAACAATGATATTAGTGCATAAACATAATCAAAAAATATGCTAGTCCTACTAATGGAGTTCTGAGTAAAGGGGACCCTCAGTTACTCACAACCCATTCAATATTAAAAGGGTTTACTCAGTATAATGGATAGAACATATAACTTGTGTTAATATAGAAAAGATCATAGTCTTGTACAATCTGATGTGTTGATCATCCAACCTACCCCCTTACACATACAATGTAATAGTATTTATACAACTTTGCAGGCATATGAGTTTCCTGAATAAGGAAAAACTACTTTCTAAACTATTTACTATTTTTATAGGTAAAAAATATGAAAAATAGCTTTGTTGAGTCGGATCCATGAATGAAAGCATGGATCAAAATATTTCTCTATATCTGTTGGAGCTTTTCCTCATGTGGCCAACGAGAAGGAGATTAGAGATCTAGGCAGTTTTGATGATAAATCTGGAGCAGCCAATAGGACAATGTCCATGTAGGTGGAATTCCCCACAAAACCCATGTCTGCATTTGTTCTGAGATTAAGTGTAACATAGAAAACCATTGATTTAGTTGTGGGAAATCTGGACGGCTGCAAGAAATCTGGATGGTTGCAAGAAATCTGCACCTGCAAGAAATTGTGGAGTGTCTACAGGAAAATGGCGACCACAAGCTGTCTATAGGAAATACTAGAGCCGCTTCGAATCTGCATAAGACTTTGATTAGTTGAATCGATAATTTCAATAAGGAACAATTAGCTTAAGGAACTACTTAAGAGTAAGATAAAATGACACTTTTTAAGTTAATTTGCATACCTTAAGCACATAGTACTCTTTTGGCCAAAATCTAGATAATATGGTCAAAATAGGTATAACTAGGGGTCAAATAGAGTTTGAAAATGGGAAAACAAGGTCTTGGAAGGCTGTCAAAATTGAGAAAAAATGGGACTCAACATTCCCCCATGCCTAAATTCTTGCATGTCCCCTATGAAAGAAAAATTATTCAGCCTCTAAAGAAAAATATCAATCCTTGTCCTATGTTGCAGCTACTGCAGCCAAATGGTCTAATTGGGTCCTACTGGATTCTGACTGAAACTGGCTTCTATATGTTTCATTCTCCTTCTTCAGGTGGTCAATCTGTCTTTGTTTCTTCTTCATGATTCAGGTTGCCTTCTGATGCCATTCATCGTGCTCCTTGTACATGCATAAATTGTTTTATTTCAAGGTTTCATTCTCCTTCGCAGAGCCTGCTCTGACACAGTAAGCTCATGGATGATTTCTTCCAGTTCCTATCAACCCCACTTTTTCTGAGAAGTTACCTCTGCCTCCTGTCATCCAGGGGAGGACTAAGGCTAACTATGCTCTTCCTACCCTTAGTGGTCTTCTACTGACTTATATCCACTTTCCTGTAGCGGTGAATCCTAGAAGGATACTTTTCTTTTCTGTTAATAAATTTGGTCGATACCACCTTCTCCTTTCTTTTTCCAAGCCCTGGGGATTCTTTTTCTTCTTATTAGGTCTACTTGGTGATGTTCCTTCTACTGTGATTTCCTTTGTGGCCAGCTTTGCAACCTGGCTCCTTGTAACTCCTTTAGTACAGGTAGAAGAGTTTTTCATTTTAGGCTTCTTCCTTATGAGTTCTCCCATCACTACTACCTCTTGTTGGGCATGGAATCCCCCCACAACATGTTTTGGGGCTTAAAGCCCAGGTTTTGAGTTGTTATTATTGTAAAAACTCCACAAATTGAGGGCGCGGAGCACGAATTGTATGTTAGAGTCATAGGGTTGTCTGCCCCTGAGTTTCGAATGTAGTGTCGGCCTACCCATGGTCCGCGGACCATGGGACTATATAAATAGAGCGAGGCTCTAAGTTGTAAAGTAACTAAGGAATGAAGGGAGTGAACCAACAGATGGAGTCTAAAAGATAGTGAGCATAGAGCAAGAGTAGTATCTTGGGTCGTAGTAGTAGGAAGAGGCTCTGTAGCTGAGTGCAAAAAGGCCTAATAGAGTCCACAGCTAGTGCACGGACCCCTGCAGCTGAGTTCGCAGGGTGGTGTCGAGTCTATAACCAAGGAAGAAGAATAATAAAGAGAAGTTTTATCTGAATTCCTTGTATCTGTTCTTGTGTTATTTCCTGTTTGATATCATTTGCATTATACTTTTTATTTACTGTGCATACTTATATGGATGGTGAATATTCTTAAGTATAACTAAAACCATACAGATAAGCTAAATCAATCAACTAATATCGGGTTACTAGTAAGGATTTGGGTAATAACACTATTTAGGCCCCAAGTAGGGTTGTGCGAAGGCAGCATCGCAGGCTGCGAGTTACTGACAAGTGCGCGTAGATACATGCGCGCAAGGTCAAATGGTAGACCACTTGGAACCCATCAGAAATCCCCAAGGTGAGGAAACTCGGTTCTAGCACCCTCCCATACTACTTCGGGTGAGACCTCAGTTCGTGCTCCATGGAATGCTGCCAAAAGGGCCAGTAGTACTAGGATTTGTTTAGCTAAGTCATCTTTGAACCTGGGTCAAGCCCCAAAAAGCCAACAAATGGTTCTGTTGCCAAGATCGGGATCTGCATAAGGGATTTTTGATGTCATGTCATTGGAATCCAATGAAGAAAAAAATTGAAGGGTGGTTAGAAAGAAATATTCACGAGTTCACGGCACAGGAAAATAGGAATTCGTGAGTATCAAAGGAACAGTGGTTGCAGTGCTACTTATATATGAAAATCCACAAAATTTTCTTTGCATCCTTTCCCTCTGAGCTATATGAGTGGATCATGAAGCTAGCAGATAGTTAGGGAAGGTGTAGGCTCGATAAACAAATCGTGTGGACTCTAGAATTAGTGTGTAGACTAGATGCATCAGGAGATAAGATCGCGCGCTCTATGGACCATTGGCTCGATCAAATTATAGGAGGATTTAACATTGAGTTCGCGGTAGACATGATAGTCAGCTACAATGAGGCGGAATGACACTTCCTCAAAGGAACATGAGTTATGTACATTAAATCTTTGAACACTTGGATTAAGATGTTATTGTGTGAAAAGTAGGTTATTTGAATAAATTGATGAATTGGGCTACGCAAAGCGGGAGGATCTATAGAAATGAAGGTAGCATAGAGATAGAAAATAGCCCCTTGATTTTTCCTTGGTAGGAAAGCGAGGAAGAGCTCGCGAAAGTTTCTCCGAGAAGCGCGGTTAGTCTAATAAGGAAACAAATTCTATGCCTGCCACCTCCACCTACATTGCCACCAGTCTCACCATCTTCAACTCCATCTTCGCCCATACCACCTCTGCCACCACCACAGTTCAATATGGCAAGCGCGATAAAATTGATAGTATTTATAGGGGTAGGGAACGAAGATTCAGACCAATTTTGGTTCGTGGTAAGGGCCGTATGTGAAGCACAACGAGTCATGGATGACAATATAAAGAAGGCAATGCTGGTAAGCACGTTACAAGATCACGCACTAACATGGTACATTAAGCATTCTAATGACCCCGAATGTAGGGATCGCAAATATCCAGGTCGCGCTGAACAAGGAATTTAACAGACCAAAGTTGGAGACACAATCGATTATCAGTTTCCAGGAGATCGTGATGCTTCCAGGCGAGAACCCATGGGATCTGGATCAGAGATTGAAGAGTATGATTTGCGAAGCCAACATGAACTTGACAGATGGGCAGCATCGCGCATGGTTTGTAGTGTCCCTAGCACCGCATCTCAAGACGACAATGTCACAGCAAAAGTTATCCACCCAGGCCAAAGCTTTGGCAATTGCAATTAGACTGCATGAGGCCCCAATACAAGATCCTGGCTTGGGAGTCCAACAAATCCATGTGCAACTGCAAAATTTGTGTCTGGAAATGCAAATTTCAAAACAAGACATGACAACTCGGCCAGAGGTACGCTAGGAATTATGGTGCATAAAATGCAAAGGTCAAGGGCATGACAAGGACCATTGTCCAAGCTTCATGAACTACTTAGCGGGAGGAGGGCCGATGCCATTAAGACTAGAGGCACAAGCAAGAACGAGTGCGGTGCTTGCATTATGGTGCGCGATTTGTCATATTGGAGGAAAATAAGCTACGGATAATTGTCATCTATTGCAAAAGTATACACAGACATCCCAACAATTGTTTTGTAATATCTGTAGGTCGGTAGGCCATGATGAGTGCACCTGCAGAAGTTACGAGCTGATGATGGATCAGACTCCTACCTATAGAGTGCAAACCAAAATGCGAGCCCTTGACCCGAATGCAGGAATGGCGTGCGCTGGATTTCAAGGACGCGGACGAGGTCGAGGTGGAATGGGACTAGGAAGGGGTTACAGAGAACTAATTTGTTACAATTACAGAGGGCCAGGGCACTATGCCTGCAATTATACTGTACTCAGTTTGATCATGAGGCAGAGGACTGCCCTACACTGATAGCGAGGCTACATGAGAAAGGGGTACTCTAGCCTCCCCCGACTCAGAATTTTCAAATAATGAGGTCTGAGCCACGTGAAGAGGACCCGAATGTAAACATAATGCTCAAAGCAGTATCATGACAGGAGATGACAAAGATAAGCAGCCTAAATAAAGTGCATGGGTTCACAAGGCTCCAATAAAGGAACCTAAATTTGAACTGGAGCATGCGAAGGAGACATTCGTGGAAGCTAAGAAGAGTTGGAGATGGATCCTTCAATGATCACTACCTTTCTAGAGACATGTATGAAACTATTGCATGACAAAAAGGCTATGAAAGGACTGTAGGAACTTATCACTAGGTGCGCTGGGTCAAGAGAACCACACGTAGTCCGAAAACTTGGAAAGCATGCATTATGAATAGGAAGGGAAATGAGATTGACTACGTAAATCAGAGAGTAAAAAATGGATCAAGTCATCTTGGATCTAGGATCGAATGTGAATGTGCTGCCAAAACAGGCATGGGAGTGCATGGGTAGGCCTACGTTGCAATGGTCCCCTATTAAATTATGGATAGTGAACCAATAGAAGATCCTACCGATGGGAAGGTTGCAGGGGATAACAGTAGACATCGAAGGTGCGAGTGCACTTGCAGATTTCGAGGTGATAGAGATTATCGATGATAGTAATCCCTATCAAATGCTATTAGGAATAGATTGGGCCACTAATACGAATGGAGTGATAAATCTAAAGAAGCACAAAATGATATTTGAGAAAAATTTACTACATGTAGTAGTACCTTTAGACTCTGCGGAAGGAGCGCACTACAAAGAGCCAGTGCGTGATGACGAGAGCAACAACGAACTAGACTGTATTTATAAAATAACTGCATGAGAGCAGGAATGGGTGAATCCAACAGCAGATGGTAGGATTTCATTGGAGCACAAAAGCTCCTACACTTCAGATTCGGATGAGGAAACAGAACGATGGCAAAACCAGTTACATGAGGTAACCACTCTCAATTGCAACATGATGGTAAGATCACTGCACTACATGACAACAAAGTTAAGGGATCTGCCTGTGTATGATGGGTTGACAGCGGTGGATGAATTCTTGAACAAATTTGAGAGTGAAGTGCCAGAACAACAGCGTTTTGATGCTCTAAAATGGGCACTACGTGCTATGCCTTCATGATGGTGGGGTACGCACTGGCAAAGTTTCAAGGATTGGCATGAATATAGCAGGGGGATGCTTATACGATTTGGAGAACCCCAGCTACGAATGGGAGTGGGTTATGAGGGGAAAAAAGGCTTGCGCGCCCACCTTTCCAGATGGGTACAAACGTATGGCACGCAGCCCGCACAAATGCACACCACTCCTAGGATAGAAAACAGGAACAAACCGCAGAGGGAGGAAAGATGAAGCGGCCAAAGATTAACAACAAGTATCTGACAGGGTGTGCGAGGTGCTGAATAGGGTCCACCAGGTGAGACGCACTAACTAGGACCTGCGCTATTAGCAATTCGATGGGCCTATAGGACTATGTGAAAAAACTTGACCGTGAGAGCAATTCCAAGGTTGCGGAATGAAGTAGGAACCATAATCTCTGAGGAGCATGGAAAGATGAATTTTCACGTAGCAGCACCCATAGATTTGATAGTGCATTAAGCCCAGGATGAATAAATCACACAGCTACACGAAGCAGAACATACAAGACTTCAGGAAGCAATTTTACAGGGAAACTTTAGACTTCACGAACTTGAAAAGGACTGGGTACGACTAAGAAAGAAAGGCACTTTAATGGATGCAGAGGTCAAGAGGCTGGGAAACGAAATAAAGGGAGAAATTTTTGTCCATAAACCAAGGATGGCAAGGCAAGGTGTGGATGATCACACTAATGAATTAGAGGACTATCACTGAAAATTGGTTAGTCTGCTGTCGTGGCTAGGACAAGATATCGTCAAATGCAATAACCAGGGAAGTGCATTGCAAATAGTAGAACGTATGGTGTCGATCACCACAATGGCAGATGGGGATTATCCGTGAACCATGATGGAGGATGAGATGAAGCCCCGCATAGGTGGTGCGCCCACCTGACTAGCCATAGGAAGGATAGTCTTAGTGCTCCAGGTAGTTGAAAGAGAGTGCGGGACTAGAAAATATTCTGCCTGCGAACTGCGCACTCTGAGAGGTGCCCGCAGAAGCAGGATGTCACAAGGTTTGCGACCACGCATGAAGGGCTATGCTACCATGTATATTAGCTGGGAGTGACCGTTGGTCTCACTATTCATGTCAGGATGTCCAATTGGAGGCCAAATGGAGTGGGCGGTGGGCATTTAAGACGCGAGTTATGGGCAAGATTTGGGAAAATATGCCGCCAAGAAAGCATTAATGGCCTGGAATTGCGGGGAACGGTTGAATTTGAATTTAAAAGGCGCTATAAAACTCAAAGGGCTAGCTAGCAGACAACACTTGGTAATTTGAGAATTGAGCTGTTGAGCAAAGAATAGAGTGTTGAGAGCTGAGAGATAATAGAGCCCTTGAGTTCGAGATGGATAACATACAGTGTAGAAATGATGACGTCCAATAAGGATGGGTTGGGAATCGAAGAAGGAACTGTCGGTGAGGACACACAGACCCCCATGGTACAGGATGTTCCCAAAGACGCTGGGGTTGTAACAGAAATCCCCAAATCACTGCAGATGCCAAGGCCAAAGAAGGATAAGCACGCAATGGAACCAGTACGCATGTCCCTGAGGAATCCGCGACACAGCAAGATATCAATGGAAGAAAAGGGAAGGCAGTCACAATTGAAACAAATGAAGAGGAAGAAGATTTTCAGGCCCTGATTGTTGCTGCAGAAGAAGAAGAAGATGTGGAGGAGGATATCCAACCATTGCACTCTACAGTGAAACTACCTGCATATGTCCCTCTGCGGAAAGGGAAAGCCAAAGTACCGAAGGATTTGGATGCAACAAAGAGTTCACTCTAGACCCCACTCCTCCCTGATGGCATTGTATTTGAGGGCTTACACCTAGGCCGCGTGCGCACCATGAAATTTGAATATTGGGACCTCGCAGACAGTGAGAAGTTCCCTCACTTAGAGACAAAAAATCTGATGAAGCAGAATATGGAGGGGGCGGTGATAACGTTAGAGCCATGAAAATGGTTGTGTGGTGTGGAAAAGGCCAGGTTGTTACATTTGTTATGGATACCACATTTCCATCGCATGCCCATCGCCATTTTTGTCATCAGGCAGCTGCGCTGCCTTGTACATGAAGGGTATCTATGGCTAGAGGAGCCTATTCCCATCATGGCAGACCTCATCCATGTAATTTCTCGGCTTCCCTATAAAGGAAAGGACCCCACGATGATAGTTGGGAAAGGTAGAAATTTGGCTCTCGCACAGGCCATGAAGGCAAAGTATAAGCTGGAGAAAAAGAATAGGGGATATGCCATCTCTAGCATCAAGGATAAGGGGGTGCATGTAGCCACCCAACTCTTGGCAAGTAAAGTGATGAGAAAATGTCATGCTAATGAGGTACAAGTGTCGGTGGTCACGTTGGCTGAACAGTGTGTGGAGGGGGTCCAATTCAACTAGACCGAGTTCCTTTGTGAGGAGTTTTTGTTAAACTGTCATGAGGCCTAGGAGCAGGGTAAGACCTTCCACTACGCATGGTTGCTCTTATCCATCTTGTTGGTAGCAGGCGAACTGTCGGAGGATAGTCAGTTCCCAAACATTGAATGAGACTTACTAGAGGCTGCTAAGTATGCTTTGCTCTAGGCCACCAAAGACACGAAATGGATTCGCAATATAAAAAATTTCTCGGTGCTCATGGAGGCAAGCATCCGAATGTGGATCAACAGGAGGCCGCACCAATAACCTACGGTGCACAATAGTCTACAGAGTTTTGTAGACTTCAAGGTGGATATGTACAACATCTACATTAGGGCATGGAAGGATTCGACAAAGCAGTGGACAAAGCTACCATTTGTAGCCACTGACAATGCAATCTTCACTGTATTGGAAACATGGCCCCCCAAGTGGCGTGCCCTAGATTTAGTGGAGCTGAAGAAGGTAGTAGCACAGAAAAAGAAGGATGATGCCAAGTTATGCATCACCTAATTGGTCGAGAGAAGGTTGAATGAAAAGGCAACAGCTGAGGTAAGGGCAGCCAGTGAAGTAGCACAAGAAGTTGCAGAGCAAAAGAAGGTCACAGAAGCAGTAGCATCGCAGACAACAGAGGCCGCAACAGTACAAGTAGAGGAGGGCCAAGTAATGTCCTCAAGACAGGAGGAAGAGGACACAGTAATAGAATAAGGGAGCGTGGACCAAGGGACCATGTCCACACATCTCAAATTACCACACATCACAAAAAGATCAGGTCCAACAAAGAAGGTCAAGTCCTCAAAGCTGGCCATTGACCCGATCACCTTAACTGAAGGTGATCTCCATGACATTGGTGAGATGGTCCATGATGTCACCAGTGAAGTGCTCCAAGAGTTTATGATGGAGCACTAGAGTGTGTTCGGGGCCCTCGGGATGCAGCTACAGGAGTAAAAGTTGTGGCCCCCTCAGGAAGGTATCCTATCTAGCCATGTCGCAGCAGGAAATTCCACAGTGGAGTGGATGATACGCGCAAGGATGACCAACACAATAGTGTTACCAGAGGGAGTGTTAATATTATTAGATGTGATGGACCAAATGACAGTTAGCATGATGAAAGGCCTTGGCCTTAATCTAGTTGTCCTTCCATGGGAAATGCTCTATCAACTACAGGATGGAATAACAGCAGAGTTGCGCGCTAGGGAGAACCACACAATCCAAGTTCTTAGTGAACATAAGATCAATATGGAGTAGCTCAGCTTGCAGCGTGACGAGTTGGTGTTGTAGAACCAAAGGTTGGTACAGACAGTAGATGATGCTTGCTGACACGTCCGAGAACTAGCTATTGCAGCAAATTTACTGGTAGAAGTGCGGATTCATATTTTGGTAAGTGGAGTCCACAATGTGAGAGAAGAGACAACAAAGGTTTAGCTAGAGCTGAACCTTTAGATTGTCATGCTACAGTTGAAAGCGCAGCCTTCCACTCCCGCAGAGATCAGAGAATAGCGTGCTAGTGCTATATAGCAGGGTTGGAAGATATTGGAGGTGCAGTGCACGACTGTACCAACATGTTGGAATAGGCGCTTGAGATCCTCACGACATTGCAGGAGGACCCCAACATCCAGCAGCTAGAGACAGAGGCATGCGAAGTCTAGCAATAGTATGACAACATCAGAGGGATTGTGTAGACAGTAGTGCTTACTTAGCAGCTTACAAGAATGCAGCAAGCGAAGGCATTAAAGGAGCAGGTGGATGCGGCACGCCATAAGGAAGTAGTTCTTAAAGCATATATGCAGCCATGGATTGATGAAGCCTTCACAATCATGATAGATATTGAAGGAAAGCTCACGCAAATTCAGGGGATGCATGCATAGATGCAGTGCAACATGCTAGCAATAGAGGTTTCAGAAGGGAGAATGCAGCAGGTTCAGCAAGCAGTAGCTCAGTGCACTGTAGACATCAAGACCATTTGGGACAAGTTGGAGGGACTCTGTGCCAAGATCATCGAGCTGACAGAGTAACTCGAGGGTGAGTCACGATGTTTGTGCTGGGGCCTATTGGGCATGGAATCCCCCCACAACATGTTTTAGGGCTTAAAGCCCAAGTTTTGAGTTGTTATTATTGTAAAAACTCCGTGAATTGCGGGCGCGGTGCGCGAATTGTATGTTAGAGTTATAAGGTGGTCTACCCTAAGTTTTGAATGTAGTGTCAGCCTACCCATGGTCTGCAGACCATGGGATTGTATAAATAGAGCGAGGCTCTAAGTTGTAAACTAACTAAGGAATGAAGGGAGTGAACCAATGGATGGAGTCTGAAAGATAACGAGCATAGAGCAAGAGTCTAGTATCTTGGGTCATAGTAGTAGGAAGAGGCTCTACAGTTGGGTGCGAAGAGGCCTAGTAGAGTCTACAGCTAAGTGTGCAGACCCCTGTAGCTGAGTGCGCAAGGCAGAGTTGAGTCTGTAACCAAGGAAGAATAATAATAAAGAGAAGTTTCATCTAAATTCTGTGTATCTGTTCTTGTGTTATTTTCTCTTGGATATCATTTGCAATTATATTGTTTAATTACTATCCGTACTTGTATGAATGGTGAGTATTGTTAAGTATCACTAAAAGCATACAGATAAGCTAAATAAATCAACTAATATCGGGTTACTAGTTAGGATTTGGGTAATAACGCTGTTTGAGCCTCGAGTAGGGCTACATGAAGGCAGCATCGCAGGCTATGAGGTACTGATAAGTGCGTGTAGTGATGTGCGTGCAGGGTCAAACCACAGACCACTTGGAACCCATCAGACATCCCCAAGGTGTGGAAACATAGTTCTAGCACCCTCCCATACTACTTTGGGTGAGACATCAATCCACGCTCTGCAGACTATTGCTGAAAGGGCCAGTAGTACTAGGATTTGTTTGGCTAAATCATCTTCGAACGTAGGTCAGGCCCCAAAAAGCCAACACCTCTTCATCTTTTTTATTCTCCTTTATCAGTAAACCTTAGGTTCATGGCTTTTTCCTTTTCTTTTCATCTATATTTTCCTCCTTAACTTCAGAAGGACTAGAGTCCTTCTCATCTTCCACGAAATGATTTTCTGACAGGAAATTGTTATTTTTCTTCTTCAAAACCTCATTCAAGATAATTCTTATTAACCCATGGTGATAGAGGTTTTTCTCTATGTGGGTTTCTCTGTCCTTAGCGGCAATAGACATTTTAATCAAAGACATTGTTAAGAAATATGGAAAATTTAAAGGCCTATCTTAGAAGTGTCCAAGAAGGCGAATATGAAACAGAAATGGAAGCTAGAAATGGCCTTCACAAGTTATATATTTTTTCAAGAAAAATAGCAGGTGTCGGTACTTACTCTAGAGGTATTCTTACAGGATTCCTTTATTCCAATCAAGGTTTGTGTTTTCTTTCTGGACGAAGGGCGCACAACTTCCTTTGTCAAACCGTTGATTTTTAAACCAACGTTCTCCCTCTTGTGGAATTCCATAGGCTCGAGCCACTAGCTCCTCTGTAAAAAAAAATTGGACATTTCCCACCTACGCTTTGTCATCATTAAGGTTAAGAGTGAAGGATTTGGTCACTTCCAAATTGTGCCCACAAAATTTCTGAAACAGGGGAAACTACCCTTCCTTTTCCAACCTAGCTTTGCTTCCAGGATCAACATCTAATAGTGCATGGCCTTGCAATTCAAACCGAACAGGGGCACATAGTTTAGACATAGTTAGGAGCAGAAGAAACAAAGCTAATTAGGCTCATAGTGATGCCTCCAAGCCTTTGCAAAAACTCGACAATGGGATTTTAATTTTTGAAGTATTAGGGAAGTATGGAAAATAAAAATTAAAAAATACATCGGTCATGATCATGATTAGCATCATGATCCAACCTACATAATGGATATCGGAAATATCACCAAATAATGTGTCAGAGTTATGATGGGTGGACATCGAACTCCATTTATGATGTAACAGTCATGGTTGTGCGTTTCCATAAAGGGTACAGAGGTTTAAGTTCATGCAATTTTTTTTTTTAAGATTAAAGCATCATTACCTTTCACTTTGAGCGTCCAATCACCAACTGTACCTTACCGATCTTACCTCCCCACGATCCAGTCCTTTGCTAACGATTTCCACTGTATTCAAAATGGTAACCCACCTTATAATTACATAATTCATGTATACATTAAACATGAAAAGTTATAATTACATAATTTGTGATCTTAACCAATAATAAATTATCAATACTTTATCAAATTAATTTCAAGCTAATGTAATGTTTGTATTTTCAACAAACCATTGGTGTGGTGCAGGAATTGTTATGTCTACGTAATTGCCGAATGTTCTACAAGAAATTGTTTTATAGAAAAAAAAACCATTTCTTCCCCTTTTTGTACAGTTCATTGCACATGAATGAAGGTGCTAATGTCAAATGTGTGATGGGCTCATTGGATTACCATCCATTAGGTCAATTGCTAACCAATGTGAGGCCATCACCATTAATGAGAGTGAGGACCAAGGTACTCTAATGCATCCTATTAGGTGTGAATTTATGAGTTGATGTCGAACCACCTGTAGGATCCATTAGTACCAGATCCATGATGATTCCCCATTTTTGCTGGCAAGATAGCCTGTCATTAAGACATACAAGCTTCAAGGCATCATGAGGCTCTCGATCTTCAGCCCAGATCATTTTTTGTTGTCGATGGGCCACGATTGGGAGGGCCTTAAGGAATCCCACATAAATCCAACATGAGCAATCTAAATATTAGCTGAAAAATAAAATTTATTCTAAGGATCCAAAGGATCTATTGTCATGTTATTTTAATGAGCCTAGGGCAGTTCATGCTCACCAACTTTCAATTTAGAGAGTCTGAAATACTAAAAAAGAAGACTCCAAGGGGGATCCTTTTCTGTAATTAGTCCATTGGGCTTGGAAAGAGGAATATACCTATACCCAATAGACATTCCTTTCATGGTTTATTAAGCATGAGAAGGAATAAAGCAAGCTCAGTTTATGACAGCAGAAAATCAAGAAGGGGTAGTAGAAGGAACAACTCCTTCTCCTACCATTTCTACCTCCTTCTTCTTCACAATTTCTTCCACAAATTCCTCCTTGGATTGGGTTTTTGATATAACTTGAGTCTGTGCCCATTTTCTAAGAAGGCAACATTTCCATTATGAATTGTTTTAACCCAGAAATATCCATTGTCAAAAACTTTCTCAATTTCATAGGAATGCATCAAATGTGTATTGAATTTCCCTTTAAAGTTTTTAAATCTTGAATCATACAATAATGTGCAATCTTCCTCTTTAAACTGCTTCTTCTTTATGTATTTGTCATTTTATTTAGCCTGTTGTTGTTGGATCAAGTCAGTATGTTGAAAATCATCATGTCTAATATCATCTAACTCATTGAGCTGCAAGATCCTCTATTGTTGTGCCTCATCAAGATCTATACCCAAATCTGTTGCCATCTTGAAAGTTCTAATCTGAAATTCAATGGGCATTAAAACATGTTTTCCATACACCAATTCATATGGACAAACGCCAGTGATATTTCTCCATGTGATCCTATAGGCCCACAATGGCTCAAGAAGTTGATCAGACCAATCCTTTTTATGTAATTGCAATGTCTTCGTAAGGGTTGTCTCCAACACCTTATTTGTTGATTTCACTTTCCCATTGGCCTATGGATGGTAAGGGGTGGACTTCCAATGAGTAATCTGATATTTTTGTACGATTCCCTACATAATCTTTGACACAAACTGAGTACCCTGATCAGTAACTATCTCCCTAGGTATCCTAAATCTCAAAAAAATATCAAAAAGAAAGAAATTGTACCACTTCTTTCTCTATTTCTCTAGGTAGTTCTCTTTCTTCCACCCACTTCATCACATAATTAGTACAAACTAAAATATACTTCATACCTTTGGACATAGGATTGATGGTACCTACAAAATCAAGAGCCCGCCTCTCGAATGGTTCTATGAGAACATGTGGCTGCAAGGGTATTTCATCTTATTGAATAAGTCACCCTATTCTCTAGCAGCTATCATGCTTCCAGACATACTCCCTTGCATATTTAAAAAGACTTCGCCAATAATAACCTAATCGGAGGATCTTATAGGTTGTCTATTTATCTACAAAGTGACCTCCACAAGGTTCATCGTGACAAGCTCCCAAGATATCATACATCTCATCATCCCTGACACACCTACAAATAATCAAATCATATCCAATGAAAAAGAGGTCTCATTATCCAAGAGTAATTATCACTTTTCCTAATAATTCTTTTCTTTTGACTAGATGAAAAGTAAGGGGGTAACTTTCCTACAGCAAGGTAGTTGGCCATATCTGCAAACAAAGGTGTTTTAACAGAGATAGCAAACATATTTTCATCGGGAAAGTTATCATTAACAGGAACATCCTCACTTGCATGGTTAAGCCTAGATAGGAAATTAGCTACTTGGTTTTCTTTCCCCAGCCTATCCAATATCGTGATGTCAAATTCCTGCAACAGAAATAGCCACCTAGTAATCATGTCATTAGTGATTGGTATTTTCATGAGATATCAAATATAAAAATGATCGGTATGTAAAAAAAGTTTGTAACCAGTGATGTAATGTTCAAACTTGTTAATAGCATTAATTACAACAAGGATTCTTTCTCAGTCACAGTGTAATTTAGCTATGTAGGAACTAAAGTTTTACTAACAAAATAAATAGCGTGGGCTACGAGATTTTCCTTTTGAACCAATACCGCTCCTATAGCTGAATCAGAGGCATCAGTGGAAATATGAAAGGGAAATTTCCAATCTGTACCTCTCAAGATAGGTGTTGAAGAAAGATTTTCCTTGAGTTTATCAAAAGCATCTTTACATTCATCATTCCAATGAAATTCAGACTCTTTAGTTAATAATTTAAACAATGGCGAGGCTACCTTTGTAAAATTATCAATAAACCTTCTGTAGTAGCCCACATGTCGATGAAAACTTCGCACTCCCTTTTGATTGGTTGGTGGAGGCATTTTTACAAGTACTTCAAATTTTAGTCAGATCAACCTTAATTCCTGCAGCAAAAACATGATGTCCCAAAACAATGCCCTCGGTCATAATCATAAAATACTTTTCATTACTCAGTAAAAGATTTGTTTCTCTACATATCTGCAAAAATCTCCTAAGATTATGTAAAGATTCTTCAAAAGTATCACCTATTACTGTAAAATCATCCATATATACCTCTACGCAATCATGCAAAATATCAGAGAAAATACCAAGTATTGCCCTTTGAAATGTGGCTGGTGCATTACATAAACCAAATGGTAGTACCTTATATGCATAGAAACCCCAGGGACATGTGAATGTTGTCCTCTCTTGATCCTCTGGAGCTATCCTGATTTGATTGTACCCATTGAATCCATCTAGGAAGAAGAAATACTTCTTCCTTGTTAAAGTGTCCAATACTTGGTCTATAAAAGGAAAGGGAAAGTGGCCTTTTAATGTCGCATTGTGTAGTCCCCTATAATCCACACACACTCACCATTTACCATTATTTTTAGGGAAAATAACCAATGGGGACACCCATTGGCTGCCTAAAATAGGATAGATGAACCCTACATCTAACAATTTCTGCAATTCATTTTTCACAATTTCTCTTAAAACAGGGTGCATCTTCCTTTGCGGTTGTCTTATAGGTTTGGCACTTACCTCAATGTAAATATGGCGAATACAAGTATTTGGGTGAATACCTCTCATTTCTATACATTCCCATGAAAATGTATCCGAAAATTATTCTAGTGTTTGAATTAATTGTTTTTCTTGCTCAAGAGTCAAGGCAACATTAATATTAAGAGTTTTTCAGGAAAAATTTCAACTACCTTAGCTCTAAATTCACTCATTGAATATGCAGAAAATATAGATAAGAGGGTTGAATGTAATTCAGCCATGGTACTATGCTCATAAGAATTCTGCAAGTTAGTAATGATATCTATATTATGACTAGACTACCCTTCTTTATGCTACAAAAAGTCAAGATTAGAAATATAACAATTTATAAGATTTTCTTCAGAGTTTTCCTTGAGGCTCATGGATCACACTATTGTTAAAACTAGTTGGGTACATTCTAAATCATGCTCTTATTCCTCAACCCACTGTGTATGTTTGGATCTTAAGAGGGGTTTAGCAGGGGGATACAAATTGATATGCTTTGTTTCAACCCCGTGAGTGGTAGTCATATTCCCTGATCTACACCCTATGTAGGCATATGTTGTTCCTAACCAAGGCCTCCCCAAGATCAAAGGATGCCCTCCAAGTTAGATTTAGGTTGAAGAAAATAAAATTTTGCAGGGTATTCCCAAGAATCTAATGAGATGACAATATCTTTGAATACCCCCTCTGGCTTTACCCTAGGCTTTTCTAATAATTCTAACATGGTAGGAGCAGGTAGTAAGTCAAAGGATCCTATGTGTGATAAAGTAACCTTGGTCATCACATTGATGGCTGCACCTAAATCAATTAAAGTATTTTTTATTGGATACCCATTGATAAAGGTGGAAACCACAGGGATTCTGGGATCTGCATTTTTTTCAGCAGCAAATCCGGTGGACATAAGACTTGCAAGTTTTCCACCTACTTGAATTGTCGATGGTTTTTTCTTTTGTCTTCTTAGCTTCTTGGTACATAGCTCCCTCATTGTTTTAGCATAAATCGGGATATCCTTATTTGCTTGAAGTAACATGATTTTAATGCACAAATTTCTTAGTTCAGACGCAAGATCAAACTCGGGTTGTTTTATTTTTATCTCCAACCTCTTTGGAAAAGGAAGTTGGACCGCATGGGATGAGGAAGGTTCTTATGATCCTGAAGTGATTTGTTCTGCCGGTTTAGGTATGTTTTCTACTTCAAGTCATTCCAGAGTGTCTTCTCCTACAACCTCTTCAATTCTTTCAGGCTGAGTCACCACTTTTCCAAATCAGAGTTTGATTTCCTGCAGCGATATAGGAAATTTCTGCAGTAAAGGAACATAAACTTCCTAAAGCAGCCGTGGGGCAATACAATAAGTAAGAAAAGTGGTGTAAGTGACCAATCCAATATTGTGAGAAGTTTGGATGGTTTTATTATTGGGGTTAGATACTAGTTGAGCAGGAAGTTGTGTGGGATGAGGTTGATTTGGTGGGGCATGAAACTGAAGTTGTTGTTGTTGTGGTTGTACCATTTGTTGTGGTATGGGCTATGGTGGATAGAAGTTCTGAGGTGGAAAATTCTATGCGGCAGGGCAAGAAAAGTTCCCCTGTTAAGGTTGTTGAGGAGGTCAGGGCTGCTAGGGCATTGGAACATTCCACATCTGATTATGAATATACGGAAATTGAAAATGTGATTGTTACATACCTGTAAGACATGGTTCCATGGTCGTTGAGGTGCCATTACATAGAGTGCATTGACAACTTCTTGATCTACTGCATAGGCTACTTTAATCCCGAGAAGAGAGGGACATTGATCAGTAGAATGCTCAACTTCTCAAATTCAGCATACCTCTATGCTGTCAGTAGGGCATTCCCTTAGAGCATGTTTATTCCTACATTTGGAGTAGAATATGGCCATGGAGTTTTCCAATTCCTCTTGTTTCTTCTCATCTTGCAAAACATCCTATTTTAAAGATAAAGTGCTAAGAATAATAGTCTTGAAATTTTCAAATAAGTTACCCATTTTAGCTCTGGTTACTCTAGATCCGACAACTAATTTGACAATCCTGGAAGAAGTGTCTCTCGGTCCTCCTCAAACCTTTGAATTTCCTCATGAATAATGTTTACATAATGCACACACATCATCATAGCTCAATTTTGATATATCACCTTCTCCCATTAGGTTCAAAACCTCGAGATATTCTAGTTTGATTTCATTGAACAAAATCTTCTCAAGGTTTCTTTGCTCAACACATTCATCTTGGATCTCTAGAAATTATATTGAAATATTTCCACCAAGTCCTCAAGACTCTCCCCTTCCTTTTGAGTCATGCCAAAATTTTCTTCCCTCAGGTCCCTAGTTTTACAATAATCTTGGTACTTTTTTAGGAATACCTTCTTCATTTCATCCTAGGTTGCAATGGAGTTTAAGCCCAACCCCATAAACCACCTGAGAGTTGCATCCTTTAATTTGGTAGGGAACAGCTTTAACTTTTGAGCATTAGAAGAATAGTCATATCTCCTACATAATACATCAAATTCAAATAAGAAGGCATCGGGATCTTCACTAGAGACACCACGAAAGTTGGACAAGGCTAAAAGAGGAATATTTTTCATCTAAGTAGCTCCAGTAGTCTCACTGATTGGAAATTCAAATGTGACTATTTCATATTCAATGTGGCCTCCATCTGCATTACCGATACCTTCTTCATGAGCCATGTCAATCCAAGAGAAAGCAGGACCCTTATAAACCACAAATTCTTCAGAGTCAATGGTCTAGAACTCTGGTTCTTGGATAGGATTGACAAGGGATTCCTTCTCAGGTTGACCACTAGGAAAAGATAATGTCTTCCATGTAAGAGGAAGTTGTAAATGGGTAGCAACAGAAGATTTTTCAACAAAATATTTTGTTGTGGAAATATTGGTCTACTTAGGGTCAGAGACCAAGCTATCTTCAGGACCACATACCTCCTATTCGGATTCTTCCTCTTTTGTTGCCTTGTTTCTTGCAGACTTGCTTTTTCTTACCAGTTTATTAGTGAATGAAGTGGTGCTCACACCACCACAAAAGACATTTGTAAATATTGGACCTTATTTATCTATTATGCAAACAAATTCAAAAGCTTCTACTTACCAAGAAATCAGGACATGGCTTTGGTGAATTCTGAACTCTACAGGTGTGTAGGCTTTACCCTACGTCTTACCACTTCAACTCCCCCAGTCCTGAAAATCTTAAACAACAGAAATCATACTAAAACACTTTTAGTATCATCCCTTAGCACCTCCCCAGCAATGGTGCCAAAATGTTGAGTAAAATTAGACTTATAATTTACCAACATAAATTATCAACCAAGGGTAATTAAACTTGGGAGATGTCGTGCAAAATATATGTAGGCTTGATACCTCAAGTTCTTCCTAATTAAACTAGTCATATATACACAGAACTAATTCCGCTTTTCTACATCAACACTTGGAAGCAATGGCTATAGAGTGGATTCACCTCCCTCTATAGCTCTGATATTGCTGATATTGATCAAAAAAGATAAAATATCAAACACACATCCAAAAGCAATCAATTTGATAATGGAAAGTTGAAACTGATTAAATGAATCACATAAATATGAACCATAAATCCATCGACATATGTTGTTGAATCCGAAAAGAGGACACTAGCTGTGTAACAATGATATCCCTGCATAAACATAATCAAAAGAATATGCTAGTACTACTAATGGAGTTGTGAATAAAGGGGGCCCTCCCTTACTCACAACCCCTTCAATATTAAAAGGGTTTACTCAGTAAAATGGACATAACATATAAATTGTATTAATATAGAAAAGATCATAGTCTTGTACAATCTAATGTGTTGATTAGCCAACAAACCCCCTTACACATATAATGTAATAGTATTTATACAAGTTTGTAGGCATGTGAGTTGCTTGAATAAGGAAAAACTACTTACTGAACTATTTACTATTATTATAGGTACAAAATATCAAAAATAGCTCTGCTGAGTCTGATCCATGACTGAAAGCATGGATCATACTAGTTCGCTACATCTACTGGAGCTTTTCCTCATGAAGCCAACGAGAAGGAGATGGGAGATCTAGGTGGTTTTGATGATAAATCTGGAGCAGCCAATATGACATCATCCATGTAGGTGGAATTCCCCACAAAACCCATGTTCCCGTTTGTTCTAAGATTAAGTGGAACATAGCAAACCATCGATTTTATTGCAGGAAATATGGATGGCTACAGGAAATCTAGACAGTTGCAGGAAATCCTCACCTATAGGAAATTGTGGAGCGTCTACAGGAAAATGGTGACTGCAAGTTGTCTACAGGAAATTACAAAGCTGCTTTGAATTTGCATAAGACTTTGATCTGTTGACTTGATAATTTAAATAAGGAACATTTAGCATAAGGAACTACTTAAGAGTAAGATAAAATGACACCTTTTAAGTTAATTTTCATACCTTAAGCAAATAGTACTCTTTTGGCCAAAATCTAGATAATATAGATGAAATAAGTATAACTAGGGGTCAAATAGAGTTTGAAAATGGGAAAAAAGGTCTTGGAAGGCTATCAAAATTGAGCAAAATTGGGACTCAATGATACACAAGCGCATATACCACAAGCATAACGAACACATATGTAGCTGACATATGTTCATGACTAATACATTCCTCCCATGTAATCCAAGGGGTGAACCATGATCTGATACCACTATGTAACACCCTCCTCCCATATTTACCCAAGCTAGTTGGTCCTCTAGGGTAAACATGTGACGAAGAGTTACTATGATGTGATTCAACTCCCCATGTACTTTTAAGGAAGTGGAACCAAAAATAAGTAAATAAATAAATAAATAAACCAACCCAATCTGACCTTTCTCAAGAGCTACATAACCTTTAGAAGACAACCAACCTTCCAGGTGCCAAACCTTTGAGACAAATTGTCAATTTGTTGAGCTAGACCCCTAGTCGCTCCCATGAAAATCCATGCATGCAATTGAGACCCTCCATTTTCTCCCAAAGCAAAGCATGCATGCGACTGTGGCCTTATTCAAGCAGTTCTAAGCTAGTGACCCCATATTTTGTGCTACTTTTCCAGGATTACGTCTCAGGCCTTTGCCTAGAACATCATGAAACTTCTAGAAATGATAAATAACAAAGAATTAAATCTATGAATACAAACATTGGTACAAGGAATTTAACTAACCCATGCTAGCCATGATAGGAATTTTGTCGAACATATCAAAAACATGTAATCTACAGGTCATATCCACATATCTGAGCATAAGGGTCTTATACTTATCTGGGAATCCTCTAGAAGAATCGATTCCTTATCACAATAGTTGCATTATCATATAGTAGGTAATATATTCATTCACATTTCTTGTATTAATCAAATCATGATGAGAGCCATAACCAAAGTCTTTCATGAACCATGCTTATAACCAGCATATAACCTAGTAATAGAAAGAGTAGAACAGCCATACAAACCACCTATTAACAAGTACATTTACACATGAAATACTAAAGGAAAATGTGTTCTTATTAACGTATGCATAAGCCAACTAAGTCAGGGACTTCCACAAACCATCCAACCATAGATTGGGTTTAACCAAATCTTTCTTTTAGCCAATCACCCATGTGCCATATTCCAAGCATGAATGTGGTACCCATCAAGGCTTCCTCGGGCTTTAATTTATATCCAATAAGGGATTCATAGGCCTGAAAACATCATCAATACAACCATGATTTATTGCCATCCCACCAGATCACTAGGCCCTAAAAAAGCATGGATGCTTCTAGATCTCTCCACCTAAACTATGAGGAATTTTTCTATCTCCATCTCTTAGCTTTATCATGTATCCCTGTAAGGTCCCTCCCTTAGGGTCCTCTACCAGATCTATATTCTCAAATTTTACATGCAATAAGAGGGAATAATTTATTTTCTTACAAGACATTTAATGATGATAAATTACCATTTAAAATATAATTCCTACAATTTAAATAGTGAACATTTAATTTCCATCACTTACATGATTAGTCTATGCATAGAAGAATACCTGTACCGATGGCCCATTGGAGATGCCCTTGAGCTGCTACTCCTGCTGGAATGATCCTCTTGACTACTGATTGGATTTACCTCCCAGCCAACTAGGAAGTAATTCCTAGCCCAGGAAACCTCCACAGGTTCCCCAGCCCTCCGAGCCCAAGTCCAACCAGATGCAGTGTGTGTGTCCAAGACCAAGATAAACAATACTCCCTTCCTCTCTCTCCAACAATTCCTCAAAACCACAGCCAACCACAATCAAAAGCAAGACCCAACCTCCCCCTTTCTCCCTCCCTCCTTCCCTTTTTATGCTCGTCCACTCCTCTCCACCTCAACCACCTCTCATTAATGTCATAACTTCTTCCTCATCCTTACAGTTGACTTCTCTTCTCCCAAGTAAATCTGAGAGTACATTTGGGAATTTGATTTGAATATAAAATTAGATAATTAATAGGAGAGGACCATGTCTTATCCCAAGTAAATGTGAGAGTACATTTTGGGGATGAGAGATGAATATATAAATTGGTAATCAATGGAGAGGACCATGTATTCTCCCAAGTAAATGTGAGAGTACATTTTGGGGATGAGAGATGAATATATAAATTGGTAATTAGTTGGAGAGGACCATGTCTTCTCCCAAGTAAATGTGAGAGTACATTTTGGGGATGAGAGATGAATATATAAATTGGTAATTAATGGAGAGGACTATGTCTTCTCCCAAGTAAATGTGAGAGTACATTTTGGGAATGTGAGATGAATATATAAATTGGAATAATGGAAGAAGACCATATCCTATCCAAGATTCAATTTGAGAAGACAAGTTGGGAATTTTAATAATAGCAATAATGATTTTTATCAATAAATAAAATTTATAGTTTTCCAAACGAAGGTATTCACCAATATTTCTCAATATTTTCAGGTAATGTAAACATTAATAAAATTTTCATGGTAAGATTAAGTGGGTCATTACATACACCCTCCTTCAGAAAACTTCGTCCTGAAGTTAGAGTGAAAAGATACAAGGAGTTCGAAGGCATAACAAAATAGAGAGAGTTATAGTAGTAGAATTTGATAAGTCAGAAAATGAGATTACTTCCCATCAAGAGTCTCCAACTGATCTATATCCTCCTATCCATCCTAACCTCCTTCCATCCCCACCCTATCCATCCTCTGCTTCTATATGCGGTGGCATTGGCTATACTAATCTAACTAGTGATAAAACCAACATGGTGGAAGTGTCGACTATATCGACCTAACTTCCCTAGCAGGAAACTGGCAATCGTCATCACACATCTAGGGGAGCGTGTCCACCACTGTGCTCCCACGATTCTAGGTTTCAGAGGTTATGAGATGGGAAATGCCTCCATCCCTCCTCACAACTAGGGTCAACGCCCTAATACAGACCACACTATAGTGCTGGTTGGACTTGTCATCAAATAATCCAGTCAAGTCGTCTTGCCACCTTCCCCATGAGATGTCTCGACCTTCCCTCAATGGAAGAGTAGATCTTAGCTATAATATAGTTCTTTCCCTCCTACGGGTTAGCTTTCATTCATGCATTTATATAACAACAAGACATATAATCATCATATTATTAAGTCTAGTATCCACGTGTCAATCTTGCACTTGATACTGGAAATAAATCATAAATTCAGTAAGTCATTCATTTAAACAAATCATATCCACTTGAGCCTTATATGAACCAAAATAATTCTCATAAGTCACGCACTAGATAATTTATCACTAAGTGAGTCATACATTTAGGCCATACATCAAACCTTAACAAAGGTAGTTGTCTAAGTCAAAAATGGGCATCACAGATGCTCAAAAAGTGACAACCTTGTGAAACCCCTTGACAAAAATTAGAGTTGAAACAAGATTAAATTGTCCACAATGGAAAATAGCATTTGAACCCGGATATACTACAAGGTGGTACCAAAGTAAAAAAAAAGACCAAAATGTTTGGCAAGCAATGGATTGGTGCACTATCAATTCCACTAGAAAGTGCTAGTATAAGTTTCATGCATATAATTTCTTTAATACTTAAGTGAATATGATCAGCTTAATCTCAAGTCCATGGATGCTAGGCAATATCTTGACTCTGTCACCTACTATTTTATTCCCTTCTTGCTTTGATTTGTTCTAACTCCATGTAATTTGAATTTGCCCCTAACTCTATATTTTGTTTTTGGTGATTAAATACACTTAACTCGCGTGTTACCTTGGTCTTTGGACCCATTTTTGTTGGGTAATGGACATACACAATAGTAGAATATTTGCAAAAAGAGAAGAGGTAGAAGAAATGGAGGTATTCCTTGTTATAACTCAATATGGAAATTGTGAAGACTAGATATATAAAGAGGAGTGAGACCACCCCATACAACCACCTTGTTTCATTAAGACATGACTAACCCAGTTTAACTTAATATTATTTATAACATGTGACTTTATTAATTAAAGGCAATTATCCATAATCTCTCTCTAATATTTGTCTTTCTAATGTACCATCCAAAACTATTTCTGAATTGGATCCCATAGAAGTAAATTCACTCTGGAAGTCAAGGAATCTAATTCCAAATGGATCAAATGGAACCAATTCTCCTTTGTGTTGGGTTTGCAATAATTGATCCAGTTATCGATCCGTTTAGTTAACAACCATTTTCCATGTTTTCTGCATCTTTGTCGGTAACATGCTTTAAGTATTGACTTCTTCCAAGACTTCTGTTGAAGGCAAGTCATCAACTACCTTTCGTTCAAGCTTCAAAATCTATCGACTTTGGACAAACACCCTTAAAACAAACATGAAGCCCTCATGTTCCATTCAAATTTAGCCCATTATAAATCTCTTGAGATCGAGTCAAATCTATTCTCACATTTCCTTCGAGCATTCAATTCCAAACAAACTGATTAGATATAGATCAAGGTCAAATGCCATCATTTAACAATCATCAATGGTTGAGATGTGTGGGAATAATATGCCAAAGATACCTATTCCAAATTGCAGTCTACATATGGAAGCTGAGTTGTTATGAGCAAAGACTTCAACTAAAGTGAAGACCTGAAAATTCTTGTGTACCAGAGAAAAGTGAAAATTATAATGCCATTTTGCACTTCTACAAATACAAAATAGGAAAATTTCGTGGGTGGATTAAGTAAAATGGAAACTACTGCAGGATGCCCATCATTAATAAAATTATTTCATGATAAGAAAATGTATCTTATGGAGGTAACAATATACTAGAAATGTCCAAGCCAGGTGATGTTATTATGGGAGATGTTGGCACTGAACAGGAGCTTTATAAATCAGCCTTTGGTGAGATCAAAGATGATGTGAATGAAACTAATGGAGAGTTCTCACGTTTGTTTCAAGTGCTAAATAAAGAATGAAGAGAGAGATCAATCTAGTATCTCCTGCCATTGATCTAATTGCAAAGTCAAAAGAGAAAAGCTTTTCAAAAACAGTAAAGAATGTAGCTAAGGGTCTGGAGGTGGATGTGCCTTTGGGATCCAGATGTCATGTTAACTCAAGTACTATCATGGATAACTTCCCCCTTTTCTTTATAAAGTATGATAAAAGGGACAATGTAGGTAATTCCAAGCATGATTATGTGGTCCTAATCTGTGTTGTTGTAGACAATTTTGAGGATGACTGGTGTTCCAATGATGCTGAAAAATGAGCAAAAGGGGTCAATGGATTAGTGAATCAACTTTTTGACCTATGAAAGACTTGCAAGTACTTGCCAGGTCCAAATTTGATATGCAAATACTCAAAGGTAAAATGCACCTTGGCAAGTTTGACTCACTGCCACTTTCTAATAGCACAAGCAGGCTAGTGAATCAGGCCCACGAGTCCAAGTCAAACCCATTGACTCCAGTAAGCATGTCTACAAAGTACATAGGCATGGTCAAGTGATGTTAGCACTCACAAAGAGCAGGTTGATCAATTATTTTTTTGTGTCCTTGAGCTAAAGTGTTTTAGCTGACATACATATTTCCATCCATATATGAGGTAACATGCAGATTAATCGGCTATTCTTTCCAAATCTTGGTTTTCTGGATATCCATTCATCTCTGTTGCAAAGTCACACACATCATGCAATGGAAGTGATACATGGCTAGAATTTGGCTTATTCATGAATAACGTTCTTAATCGTTCTAGGCAAATTCATGTCTTTGGATGCTTGGCTCTTCAAGGGGCTGTGGAATATGTTTCTTAGGTGAAAAAATGATTTCCTTTATCGTTGAATTAGAGGACTTTTGGTCCTGCTGTTACTTCTACAAAATTAGGCTGTTCACAAGATTCCAATTATAGAAATTGTCTTTCCCATAATGGACTTAGGAAGACATGTACAAAATCTGTTATTGTTAATGGAAATATATCTAAACTGCAAGAAAATCATGTTTGTAAAGTAGATGCACGCTCTGATATCCTTAGGAAAATTATGTCAATCTTGGGAGGAAATCTACAGAATGAATATGAGCTCTCCATCATATTCTACAGTAGCTCTTGCCACTGCACTTGTTCCCTCATTTGATGATTTGTCTTCCAAGTTATTTCCCATTCTAGTTGAAGATACAAATAAGGAAATTAAGAAAGAAAGGCATGAATCTTTACGAAGTTTTTGTGAAGTTCAGGGTCATGAAGAATGGGATAAGCTTTACTTGACTTTGAGGAAAGATGGTTGTGTTAGTGATGTAATAGAACCCAGGATTGAAATAAGATTTCCAATAGCTCTTACTAGTCACTATTGTGGAAGAAGCAACGCAAGTCCAATTTCTCAGGTGCTTGTTGGTATTCGTTCTTGGTGCAAACAATTGCTAAAGTTAAATATCTAAAAATATATGATTTTGGTTTATATGATTACCCCGATTCTGTATACAAGAAACTAGGTGAAAGGTATTCTAACTTGTCGTTAGAAGAGTTGAAGAATCACCCAGATCTTTTGAAGACCTGCTGAGACATGATTTGTAGATGACAGTTCGACTTATGGTACACTACAAAGGATTAAAACTCAGTATGGTGTGGAATGATTTTGAAGGATCATTACGGAGACATCTAAGAAATATTCAAGGAGTGGCAGATGATGATGGAATGATTTTTCATACTTTTCAAAATATATTTCTCTTTCCACGGGAACTACTATTGATTTTCATCGTTTGTCAGGAGGGAAATTATGGACTAAGGTTTGTGGTGTCGAACTGGGGACAATCTATAGTCATGACCTATGTAGGGCATTTTTTTTTATTTGTACGTTGCAGAAGAGCCTGTGTCAATGAAAGCAAAATAGGATATAGGGGAAAATAATGGTCATGCTCTCTAGAGATGTTGAGGAAATTCAATTCAATTTTTTTATTTTATTTTTTGCTTTCTTAAGAGATGTATGCTTTTTGTTACTGGAGTTCATTGCAAAAGCAGTGATTATAGGAAGTGCAACTTTGAGAAATGGCTTAAACTGGCAGTCCAATGAAGGTTTCCAAGAGCATGTTCTGTGCCAGAGATCTTTATTTTCCACACACTTATGATTTGGAGAGGATACAGTCACATGGCAACTCTCTTCGTCAAAGGGAGTGTATTTCAGGTTATTTGATTTCAAGCCGGGAATTCAATAATAGAAGAAATAAAGATTTGACTGTGGATGGTATTGGATCAACTTATATGGTGCATAAGTCAGCATCTGATTTGAACTTTGTAGCACATGGTAGAGTCGAGGCAGTGATGAAAGAAAGAAGAATGTAAGAAGATGTTGCTGGTTGTAGAGTGTTGCTTAATGATCTCTCTATTGGCTATCCTCTTCATGTTGTCTTTATAGTATCCTGAAAAATTTAAACCAGGTCAACCTAACCATGCATTCTCATGTAAACAACAATCACCAAAATAATTTCATAGTGTTGTTATGTGGCCATCTACAGGCCACTACAACACCTAAATCTTAGTGCTAACACCAAATAAAAAATATTTAAGGCCAAAAATGTGCATGGAAAGGCTGGTCACTAGCTAATACAAAATCATTTTGCTATCGATTGTCATTAAACAATAAAGTATAGACCTTGTACATGCATATCAACAATGCCTTAATCCCTAGTTAACTGTTGTTGGAAAATAGACCTGTTTTATTTCTAAACAGTCAAGAATTAGGAATCGAGCTATTTTTAGTGGATTGCTGTGCTGGAAATTGCAAGATAAGTGGTTGGTCTTGCTACCATTTGTCAACTTTGTGGGAGGAAATTGTTGTAAAATGACTTGCAACTCACAAAAATTGCCAATACATATTGATGCCCATTTTACCAGAGAAACCCAACACCAGAGTTGGAATTTTGATGAACTATTTTTTTTTATTTTAAACACATATAAACTACTATCACATAGTGACATCCTCAAGATGAATATATAAATTGGAACAACACTGATGAAATCACCAAGCATCTTAGCTCCAGTGTATCTACCAATGAGGAATCACCAAGCTTTTCAGCTCAAATCAAGCATAAAAAGGAGGCAAGGAGGCAATTCAAAAGGTCAATGCAAAAATCCCTTATTCAACAATCTATACTTCCTGCTCCTTTATTTTGTTTCTGAGTCCTAAGCTATGGCCAAGTGTCTTTCATAATGTGAGAATATTCTTAGGTTGTGATACTTTTCTTGCCCCCTTAGAATCTTTAGAGTTTGGACGACTCTTGATTTAAATTTTCTCAGAAAAATTGTACTCAAGTTATAATAAAAGTTAATGTGTTTAAACTTTGATCTATTAAGTGCTTTAATGAAAGAGAATTCCTTCAGTTTGTTGGCTCACTTAGCTTGGAAATTCAGATATAAATTTCATTAATCAGAAAGTTATAAATTATGATTCCCTTGCTTAATTTCTTCTTTACCAATTTCTTTTCTCACACCAAAGGACAAGGACCCAGTCAACCAGGTAGAGTAGATAATATTTCACAATTTATGTGCTGATTTTGAGATATTTATTCACAGATTTCAAGGATCTGTTCACAGATCTATGACTCTGAATTGCAACTCTGAAGTTTTTCTACATTATTTGAAGCATTCAGTTGTAGATTTTCAAAGTTTTGATTAGTGATAAACATTAGGGACATTCCCCAGACTTGGTAAGCACAAAAATTTCAATAAAGTAAGAGGGATTGTGTCGGTGACAGAGATAGCTTCCCTAAACTATCCATTTGAAACCTGTTGAGGCTCATTCCTCAAAGGACAATTTTGAGCCATAATGCCAAGTAAACAAGGTTTTTCTTTTTTTCAAAGCCAAATAGATCCATTAGGTATGAAAAAAAACGCATCTGTCTTGGCTCTATGATTCCAACACCTATGAATTATTTGACAATAAAACAAATAAAAGCTTTTTGTGATAAGCTCTCAAAAGATGTATGGCGGAAGCTTTGGTTTAGCCCTTATGGACACTAACATACTTTTTGAATTTGACAGTGACGTTTCAGGTTTGGCTCGCAAAAAATGCACTTAGTTAGGAAGGGCATCCCACAATATACCAAAATGAAAAGTTTAATGAAGAAAAGAAGCAATAAGACACTTATTGTCAATAATTGTATCCAAAAGTACAAATGTATTTTGCCATTGGACACATCGTTTAACATCTAAGGAGTTATGAATATACATAGATCATTAAGCTTTGAAGTAATGGCAGACTTGAGATAGGTCAAATGCTTTCCATGCATAATCGCTAAATTATTTACCAGATTTTCTCATTTGTAATCAAGCAAAATGTGAGTAAACTATATAAGGTTGTGGATGCACTAAGTTGATGAAGGATTTTGAGATAAGTTTGACCAATTACGCTGCAGGATTTTAGCACCTTAAGGAGATTTGTAAGGACGATATAGACTTCACAGAAGCTATTGGGACTATATGGTGCTAGACAAATATTTTTATTTATTTATTTTTATTTTTATTTTATTTTCAGGTAGATAATAAACGTTATCAAGAGTGGTGCACGATGAACAAGAGGAGTGGCAGACAGTGATTACACATAGCTTCTTAGAGTTTTATGAGCTTCCTTTGCATAGAAAGCTTTACATGTCAGGTGGGAATAGAGTGTCAATTTTATGGAAATATCAAAATCTAGTCACTTTGATACTAGGATGGAGGTAGATGGGTCTTCATTAAATGATTTGATGGATTTTACAGTTGAAGAGAAGATAGAAACTAAAGAATGGATCTCAAATCCAGAGATTGTTGTTGCTCAACAAGATGGGTTGTTATGTCAAGATGATATGTTAAGCCTTGCTGAACTATTAGTTGTTGAAGACCAGACAGAGCAAGTGATAGGAAACCACTATCTACAATGAGACAACTACAGAGACTATGATATCTCATGAATCTCATGAATCTGGAGCTATTGTAGAGATGAACAACTGTCATTCATTAGTCGATTCTAAAGTAAAACCTCAAGTTCCTAGTTTACAGTCCCAGCCTCGAGAAGAGGTTATAAAAATGCCACAGTGGAACAATCAACACCTATCAGTACAGAGATTGAGGATACAAGCAAAGCACAGGAATCAAAAAATAATCATACTACTCAAATTGATGCCAAAGATGGAACTCAAGCTAAAGATGCATTTGATATTGGCGTTGGTGACAAATGTCAAAAGGAGTCTGTGTAGTTGAATCAACTTATTCTAGATAATTCTCAAAATGTAAAAGATGTATCCACAACAAATTTAGCAAGTACAACACAAGAAGATCAACCACATCTGAGTTAGTCTGAAACTGAACAATTAAAGTCTTATGGGGAACAGAAGTGCCCTGAAGCAACAACAATGAAAGAAGAGGAAGAAGTCTCTAATCTGAAAGAGCTTGGATTTGAAGCTTTGAAATGATTGAAAGCAACTTCTAATATAAGTACTAGTGATGCAGATCAAAAGAAGCTTGCACAGGCCAATCAAGTTACTGTAGATAATTCTCAGTGTGTAGAAAATGTAGCAACAAAACTTGCAGCGAGTAGAGTTTTAAAAGATCAGCCACATCTGAATCAGCCTGAAAAAGAATGAAGGCAGTTGCTTTGGGAGCAAAAGCAACATGATAGAGCAGTAACAAAAGAAGAGGAGAAAGGCTCTTGTCAGTACCTTGAAGAGATGTTAGGTACAACACAAGATGCTAGTGCTCCTAATGACAAGACAAAGGTTGCTTGTGATGTTGATGGAAAGTCAGAGATTGCTTGTGGTGTTGATGGCAAGCCAAAGGTTAATGATAATAAGGTATCCACTTCTGATGGACAATTACCTTCTACTTAGTTTGAAAATATGTAGTATGAAAATGTTCTGCAAAATACTAGCACGTTGGCTAGTCTAGAGTCAAATCCTAATCTCCCTCAATGAGGGATCACAGAGTGCAATGCTCAGCCCATGGAGCATGGAAATGTTGAGGAGTCTGCCAATATTCTGAAGAATATGTAAATAAACCCCCACCGCTGGTGCCCCATTGTTACTGCAACAAGGGCAACACTGAGTGATAGATAAACCCTTTTCAAATGATTTGAGCAGTAGGGTTGATCTTTCTAAGGTTTTTTTTTAGAGCATGGTGATCCCATGAAGCATAACCAAAACCCTGGTTGATGTTGCGGTATCCTCTGCTACAATTATATATATATTTTAAATTTATGGTCAATGTTATTTAATAATTCAATTTATTTTGGTTTCTAATATAATAAATTTTGTTTTGTAATATATATATATATTATATATATTCTCTAGTAGGTAGGCTTCAAGGTCTAGATTTTGAATCAATGCTCTGAAAACACGTGTAAGGTCCCTCCCTTAGGGTCCTCTACCAGATCTATATTCTCAAAGTTTAAATGCAATAAGAGGGAGTAATTTATTTTCTTACAAGACATTTAATGATGATAAATTACCATTTAAAATCTAATCCCTATAATTTAAATAGTGAACATTTCATTTCCATCACTTACATGAGTAGTCTATGCATAGAGGAATACCTATACCGATGGCCCAGGGGAGATTCCCTTGAGCTGCTGCTTCTACTGGAACGCTCCTCTTGACTACCGACTGGATATACATCCCAGCTAACTAGGAAGTAATTCCTAGCCCAGGAAACCTCCACAGGTTCCCTAGCCCTCCGAGCCCAAGTCCAACCAGATGTAGTGTGTGTGTCCAAGACCAAGATAAAAAATACTCCCTTCTTCTCTCTCCAACAATTTCTCAAAACCACAGCCAACCATAATCAAAAGCAAGATGCAACCTCCCCCTTTCTCCCTTCCTCCTTCCCTTTGTATGCTCGTCCTCTCCTCTCCACCTCAACCACCTCTCATTAATGTCATAACTTCTTCCTCATCCTTACAGTTGACTTCTCTTCTCCCAAGTAAATCTGAGAGTACATTTCGGAATGTGATATGAACATAAAATTGGGTAATTAATGGGAGAGGACCATCTCTTCTCCCAAGTAAATGTGAGAGTATATTTTGGGGATGAGAGATGAATATATAAATTGGTAATCAATGGATAGGACCATGTCTTCTCCCAAGTAAATGTGAGAGTACATTTTGGGGATGAGAGATGATTATATAAATTGATAATTAGTTGGAGAGGACCATGTCTTCTCCCAAGTAAATGTGAGAGTACATTTTGGGTATGAGAGATGAATATATAAATTGGTAATTAATGGAGAGGACCATGTTTTCTCCCAAGTAAATGTGAAATTACATTTTGGGAATGTGAGATGAATATATAAATTTGAATAACGGAAGGAGACCATATCCTATCCAAGATTCAATTTGAGAAGACAAGTTGGAAATTTTAATAATAGCAATAATGAATTTTATATCAACAAATAAAATTTATAGTTTCCCAAATGAAGTTATTCACCAATATTTCTCAATATTTTTAGGTAATGTAAACATTAATAAAATTTTCATGATAAGATTAAGTGGGGCATTACAATCCCTCCACTATTGATCAAGGGATTCCTAGCCCTACGAGGTATCCACCCTCTAGGATTTACCATGTATCCCCGCCATTACTGGTCAAGGGATTCTTAGGCCCAATCAAGGGTATTCACAACCAGGATTTACGTATATCCCACCAAGGGATTCCTTGGCCGTGTGATTAATCCTAAGACCACCCCACTCAGCTTCGAATCCATTTGGAAATCCAGCTCAACCAAAAGAAGAGAACCCTATCACACCATGGCTATCTGAAAATGGAAAGGCAAGGCTTAAAACCATTGTCACATCTGGCAAGACCCGTGCCAATGATAGCAAGAGAACCAAAAACACACATGCATGTACCATGCATTCCAAAACCAGTAAGGAAATCCTACATGCAATTTGATACATACATGTAATTTCATTGTTGCCACTTGATTCCCACTCTTCCTTTCTTGATCCTTGATTCCTATTGCTTTCTTGTCCTTATTTTTCTTTCTTTCCTCCAATTCTAGAGTGCTCCATGAATACTCTAAGTTCCCAAGAGTATGAGAGAGTAGAGAGAGTAGAGAGAGCTCCAAAATTGAATTGATAAAAGGTTGTGAATTGATCCTCAAAAGCCTTTTTATCAATGAGGCCTCTATTTTCTTCAATTTCCATTATTTTCCTTCATTTGCCTCATCACATGAAACATGTGACATTTTCCCTTCATTTTCTTCTAATTTCCATTATTTTCATAAATAAAATGCCAATGAATGCCTCTTTCCTTTTCAAAGCCTTTTACATTGCCTTTGCCAATTTTTTTAGCCATAATAAACCAAATGAACACCCATAATAGGATGTTTTTTGCAACATTTAGCTTGGAATACGTGTCCCATGAACTTGGTTATTATTTTTTCCTTTATTAACTTTATTACATGGATTTTTGACCAGGGTTGTTACAAAAGTTATCGATTTATCTCTGAGCACTGCATTTCAATTTAAACAAGTTGGGTTGTTACTGCATCTTAAGGACCTTGAATGTGTGTGCTAAGAGGCTATTAACCCAAGGATCCAACAAAGGGTAGAGCGACACCCTCAGGACTCAGACCTATAGGCCTCTTGAACTACATGGCTTTAATTGTTCTTCTTGGCATGAGTGTGAATTGATTAAGTAGTTGTTATTGTTATTGGACTGTGTTGACATTGATGAATATAAATTGTTTTTTATAATTAATGTATATTGAATATTTGTTAACTAACAGAAGCATAAAATCATATCCAGTAATTTTTAATCAAATATTGCAATGTGTGATATATTTTTCCAATCAAAACTAGTCTTGCATATATTGTGCCACTGCCTCATAAGCACACGCACCCTGATCAATAATTTAATGAACTCACAATTTAAGAAATTAAATTTCCCATAATATTTTGCACCATTATTAGGAAGGTATCAAGGGAATAGGATTTGATTTTGTTGTGTGTTTGATTAGACTCCCTCATCTATAGTATCTGACCATCCTAGAACACATAGTGGCAAGAGCAGTTAGACAAGAGGTAAGAACCTACGGGTCCACATTTTGCGAGTTGCCCTCTTCACTAAATCTAGATGATGTTAGTCCTACATGAGTCGAGGGAGAGTAGGAAAGGTAGAGGTAAGGAAAATTTTGATACTCCACATGGTAAGGATAAAATAGAAAGACCCCCCAATACTAACTCAGCGAGTAATAGCATTAATAAGGGAAGAGAGGGCGAAACACTAGAGAATTCAAGCAAAGCAATGGTAGATGGAAGGGGGGATTACTCTGTCACCTCCCCTAATGGTTCTATTATTGAAACCTTATTGGGAAGAGGAGTAGGGTTATCATTCCTCAATAACCTAATTATTGGACTTCCCCCCCAGAATCTAAATTCAATTTTATCGAAGGTAACAAAATCGTTGAAGGAGAAGGTGAGATAATGTTATTAATCTAGATCGAAGAAAAGATAGATCAATGACTTGAAAATAGGCCTCTTCAAGGGGGAAGCCTCCTTTTACATCACATAAATGAACAATTCTTGGATTATTCAAATGACAATATATAAGATTCTAAGGGGACAAAATATAATTAGGGCCTACATAACAATAATAATATAAGGGCACAACAATAATAATAGTGGGCTTCTATGGGGCACAACAATAACAATATGGGGGATACACTAGTATTATAGGGACCTAACATGACCCTCTCATTCAAAAAACTTTTGTCCTCAATGCTTGAGTAATGCAGATGCTTCTGAATAAAATACTCATCCTCCCATGTGGAGTCTTCAACAAGTAAGTTCTTCCACTTAATGAGATACTCTGAAATTGATATGTTTTTTATTTTTCAAATTCTTGTTTTGTGATTTCTTCAAGCTCCAATATGGTTTATCCTTCCTCGTCAAGTTCTAGAAATATAGTCTGAACTGGAATCTTTCCACCTATAACCTTCTTTAAGCATGAAACATGCAAAATTGGGTGTGCTAGAAAAGATGTAGGAAACTCCAATTTGTATGCCTTAGTACTAATCTTTTGCTACACCTTGTAAGGGCCATAATACTTTGGTGATAATTTATTATCCTTCATAGCTTGCTTGAGGAAAATTTGTTTGTATGGTTGTAGTCATAAAAATACCCAATCACCCACATCAAAACTTCTTTCACTACGATGTTGATTTGTGTGTTGTTTCATTCAATTTTGCGCCAGAGCCGGGTTATCCTTAAAGAGTTGTAGAAGGTGTTGTTGATGCTCGATGTGATCTTCAACTACTTGAACCTTAGAATTTTCTCTTAAATACGCTGTGATGGATGGTGTGTGATATCCATAAAGCGCCACAAATGGGGTAATTTTTACCGTGTTATGGAAGGAAGTGTTATACCATCATTCTATCAAGGGTAACAACTTGATCCATTGTGTTTGTTTATCAAATATAAAGCAACGAATATATCATTCCAAACATTTATTCATTATCTTAGTTTTCCAATCAAAATGAGGATGATAAGATGAGTTATGATCTAATCGAGTACCAAGACAAGAAAATAATTATGTCCAAAAAATTCTAGCGAAAATGGTATCTCTATCACTTATAATATTCTTTTTGTTTCCATGTAGCTTTTGCGTTGTTTCCATAAATGCAGTAGCGATTGTACTACATATGAAAGCATGAGATAGTGCACAAAAGTGTGCATACATGTGATCCGAATTTAAACAAGAACACAACAAATTATATATATAACCATACATACATAGATGTAGCAGAAATAATACTTCCCCCAAATGAAGCACCAAACTATGGGCCCCGTTTTGGGTAAATTGGTACATCAACTTCCTAGGGTCGTAACTTTGGCATATGATCTCCGTTTGATGTGCACAATACCTCATTAGAAATATATATCCAAGGACTACAACTTTGGGAACAGAAAAATATAACCATCACTCCATGTTGCTCCCAGTTTTCCCAAAAATCAATGTTTAGGGCCTCAAAATGACTCTGAAAGTTTAGGACCCGAAAAACTATTAAAAATAGTAAACTGTGCTACAATTAAGGAAACTGAAAAACTGAAAGAAACAATGGTGGGCGTCCAAGTGGAATTGGCGGGTGGCCACCAATATCCACCTATATCATTCCTCCACCCTTAGGAAGCAATCGTTCCCATTGCATTGAGTTCCTCCATGAGATGAGGAAAATTCTGCTGAGCTTGGTCCCTAGTGAGCCACTTGCCTGGTGAAGGAGTTGGCCTGCTTTGACAACATGATACAATTATATCTTCTGCTGGTGAGTGTGCTTGATCTGTGTGTCCATGATTCAATTAGTTGCAACTTGTTCCATGCAATCTGGATTTAACTCTGTGGGGGCGAGCTGTTCTGCAATGTCGGATGTGTCTACTAATGGTGGAAAGTATGGCCGAAGGCAATCCACATTGAACACTGGGTGCAGGCCAAGGAATGGGGGAATGCTAAGCTCAAATGCATTGTCTCCCACAACCTTGGTAATGGTCTAAGGACCATATCAGAGTGGTCTGAGTTTCTGATAAGCTCCGGTAAGGCATTCCTTTCGCAAATGCAACTACGTTTTATCGCCCACCTGAAACTTGTGTGGCACCCAATGTTGATCATGTCGCTACTTGTACTTGGCATTTTATTTCTCTAGAATGTCGTGGACTTGCTAGCGAATATGTTGGATGTGCTCAATGAAGTTGTTTTCCTTATCTGTTTCAGACTAGACATGAGCCGAATTTACATGAGTAGCTGCAAATGGCATGACCACATCAATGGGACATAGTGGCTGGAATCCCAAGCCCACCTGAAAAGGGTTGTGTTCAGTCGAGTTGTGGAGAGACCGGAAAAAGTTGTGTTGAACATAGGGTAGGCTCTCATCCCATGTGCATGGATGCTTTGAGTTGTACATGTGCAGAATGTGTACGATCATCTTGTTGACAACCTCTATTTGCCCATCAGTTTGGGGATGGAAGGTTGTGGACTTAGTGAGTTTGGTGTCCAGCATCAACTAGAGACTAGACCAAAATGTACCAAGGAACATGTTGTCCTGATCTGATATGATAGACTGTGGGATCCCAAATTCTACCCACACTTGTTTAAAGAAGAGTTTAGCAGTGGCTTCTGCTATGATATTCTTCTTGTAGGCTGCCATAATGGCCATCTTCAAGAACATGTCGACGACCACAAAAACATAGTCGTTTCCATGCTCAGTAGAAGGAAGGCCCAACATGTAATCCATGGAGATGGATTTCCAAGGGCGACTAGGGGTATGTAGTGGGGTATAGAGGCCTTTCTTTTTGATGGTCGGTTTGGAAATGGCACAGGCAATGCATGATCTAATGTACTTCCTGACATCCTGTCGAAGATTCAACCAATAGAAATACTTCTGTAGTACTGCCACCATTTTCTCAACCCCAAAATGCCCAACAGCCCTACTATAATGTGCTTCCTAGATCGTCTTGGCACACTCGCTTGAAGGAACACAAAGGTGATCTAGGTGGCATAACAGGGCATCCTGGAGGTGAAAATCTAGAACATGTTGGCCCTCCAAGAGTGTCTAGTATGTGTGGCCGAATTCTGGGTCTCTTTTGTAGACAAGTGGCCAATCAGAAGTCTTGTGCCCACAAGAGTCGAGCATGATGGTTAACGCCATGATTGGTGGTCGACTGAGGCAATATGCAACATTATTGGTGTTTCCCTTCTTATACTTGATATTAAAATGGAACTGTTGTAGGTATGTGGACCACTTTTGATGGTGATCATTCTGTAATTTCCCTTGGGTTTGTATGAAATGTAGGGGTCGGTGGTCTATGTGGATTATCGTTTCCTTCCCTAAAATGTAATGCTTCCATTGTCGGTAGGCCTGCACAATGGAATACATCTCTTTGTCATAAGTGGGATACTTCCAGACTATGTCTAAAAGTGTCTCACTGTGATATGCCACTGAATGCCTATGCTGAGTAAGGATTGCCCCAATAACATAGTCAGAGGCATCTGTCCTGACCTCAAATGGTTGTTGCAAGTCTGGCAATGTGAGCATTGGTGCTGAGTAGAGGTGATGTTTCAACTCTGTGAATGCATTCTGTTGAAATTCATACCAAAAGAATTTTTCTTTCGCTCCTCCCTTGGTGACTTGACTCAAGGGCCAAGTGATATGAGGAAATCCCAACACGAACCTGCAGTAGAAGTTGGAAAGACCCAGAAAGCTGCGGAGCTCTGTCAGAGTGGTTGGAGATGGCCAATGCCGAGTGACTTGGATCTTGGCTAGATCCACATGCACCGCCCTTTCATCAATAATGTATCCCAAATACTGAACCTAGGTCATGCCAAAAGTGCATTTCTCCAAATTGGCACATAACTTGTGTTTCCACAGTGTTTGGAGAACCTATCAGATGTGGTGGAGGTGCTCTTCCCAACTCTAGCTAAAGATGAGGATGTCATCCGAGTATACCACTACAAATGAGTTGGCGTATGACTGCAAGATGTCATCCATTAGCCTCGTGAAAGTTGCAAGAGAATTCGTCAACCCGAAAGGCATAACCAACCATTCAAAAAGGCCCTCCTTGGATTTGAAGGCAATCTTCCATAGATCGAAGGCTTCAATTGGGACTTAGTGATACCTTAGGTTCAAATCAATCTTGCTGAAACATTCCCCCCCTTCAGTTGTTCCAGGAGGTCATCAATCCATGGGATCTGTACCTATTACAAATAATGATCTTGTTTTGTGCCTGATAACCAATACAGAGTCTCCAAACCCCATCCTTCTTCTATACCAACATGATCGGGCTCCCATAGGGTGATGAACTCAGATTATGTGACCTTTCTGCAGTAGCTCCTAAATCTGCCTCTTGATTTCATCATTCTCTAGAACGAAGCACTAATAGATTGGTCCAATGGGCAATGGTGCACCTGGGGTCATATCGACGGAGTGCTTGACTTGACAGTGCAAAGGAACCCTTGCAGGGGAGGTGAAGATGTCCTCATACACCTCCATGACCTTGTCCGTCTGAGTTGTGATGCGAAGGGGCCCTTTTTGGAAGTCGTGGCCACCATCTTCTTCTTTCCTTGAGGGTGTATCATCAGGAAAACAAATTTCCCGGTTTTGGAAATAAGCTTACTGCATTGTTTTGTAATAATAAAAGTGATGGCAGTAGGTGGTGCTACCTCTGATATCCTATACAACTTATTTCCCAAAGTAACAATAACAACATAAGGCCTTGATTCATACATAGCATGTCACTTCCACAAGTATGGTTGGCCTAATAATACATCACAAACATCAAGGGGAGCAATGTCACACAATACCTCATCCATGAAAAGGCTTGATGTTGTATGGAAGGTGACACTACTGGCTCATGCGAAGATCCCGTCCTTAGTGAAGCCACCCAATGGTGTATGGTTGTGGATGTGTTGTGGTCAGTAAGCCCAGCTGCTTCACGACCTCTGCCAAAATGAGGTTCTTTTGGCTCCCACTGTCGACAATGAATAGTAGCAGGGATCCCTTTACCCACATCTAGGAGTGGAAGACGCACTCTTCCTCCTCTGGATCTTCAGGTTCCTCCTTCTAGATCTTCATGGTGGCAACAGTGACATTGGGCTCCGCATTGATAATCTACTTCCCTTTGTCATTCCCCTTGTCAGGTTCTGACTCAGAGTTAGAACATGCATCTGATTCTGAAACCTTTAGCTCAGCCACCAATTATTGCTTGGCCCAACACTCACTTGTGTTGTGAGTGGAGCTCTTATGGAACTCACAACACTTTCCCGTGTCCTTTTTCGGCTTCGTGGCATTGTCTTTTCTTGCAACTTTGGATGGTTATTTTGGGCCACCCTACCTTGGCTTTGTCCTTTTTTTTGTGGTTTGGGGGCACCCTTCCCTTGCTTTGGATTCACAGATCCAAAGTCTTGCTTCTTCTATTTAAACTTTTGCTCGATCTTGACGGCATATCGATATGCTGTGCCAAGCGAGGAGATGTTCAGGAACTCTATTTCACCCTGGATGTACGTGTGTAGGCAACTACGGCATTTGAGTACAAAATGTTGCTCTGAATCCTTGATACCCAACTTTGTGTGAAGGGTATGGAAAATATTGGTAAACTCTGACATGTCTTGGTCCCTTCCCTGCCACAGCGTGGTCCACTTTATGTATTGATCCTCATAGCTTCCGATAGGGTAGTACTACTCCTTGATGGAAACCCAGAATGAATTCCAAGTGGGTGCAGCTGAAAATAGTGAGTTCATACTTTCATACTTCTACTCGCAGTAGGTTTCCCACTAGTCCTTGATGTGGGGGGCGGCTTTGAGAAGAGCGAAAGTAATCTTTTCCCCGCCGAGAAAATCATGAAAAGAAAAATACCCTTCTAGCAGATTTAACCATTTATATATGGCATCTACATCTATCTGACCCTCAAATATGGGAATTTCAAAGTTAACTTGTACCTTAAAGGGTGTGGCGCTTCCAGAGTAGCTGTTGGAAGTAGATGTGTTGCGACTAGGTAGCCGCTAAAGGATCTGGGCAAAGTTGTCCATCATCACATTCCTTTGTCGCTCGAGGGCCTCTTTGAGCAAGATTTTGATAGGATCTCCTACCCCCTCGTCTTTATTTTCATCCACCATGGGAGGCCATTGGGGTTTGACCAGTTGAAGCCCTAACTCCTTATATCTCGACCTCGTTGGAGACATGCAAAGAAAGACAGAGAAAGAGCAGACCACTCTGATACCACTGATCTGGATTTAAATAGGAATGCAACAAATTATAGATATAACCATACATATAGAGATGCAACATAAATATTACTTCATTTCATTACTGTAAAATATTGAAATATGCTTACAAATAGAAATGGAAATGAACTAGCTAGGGTGATTGTAGCTTATCTCTAAGAATAGATGTGGTGGCTACATGCCTATGAATTGTCTTACAATGAGGCTCGAAGGCCTATTTATTGTTTAGAAACAATGGAAAACCCTAAACATCAAAAAACCTAACCCTAGGAGATGAAGCACCAAAATATGGGCCCTGTTTTGGTTAAATTGGTACATCAACTTTCAGGGGTCATAATTTTGAAAAATGATCTCCGTTTGACACGCACAATACCTCATTAGAAAGATCTATCCAAGGACTACACCTTTGGGAAGAGAAACATCGGTCCATGGACCCATGTTGCTCCCAGTTTTCCCTAAAAACATCATTTAGGGCCTCAAAAAGGACCCAGAAGTTCAAGGCCCGAAAAACTGCTAAAAATAGTAAACTGTGCTACAGTTAAGGAAATTGAAAAATTGAAAGAAACAATGGTGGGGGTCCAAGTGGAATTGGTGGGTGGCCACCAATATCCACCTGTATCAACATGGTAAGTCTATCAACTACCACCATGATGACACTCTTTCCTTCAAACTTAGGTAAACCTATGCTGGAAAGTAGCCCACTACTTTGGGGGGGGGCAGGTGAATCATTAGTGATGTCATTTATATGAATTTAAAATATTTTTGTCAGATTATCAATTTGCAACATACATCCACAATATTATATTATCAAGACATGAAAGAAACAATAACTCATAATATAATAAGCATGAGAAACATCAACACAAGCATGTGCACATAAGGACACAAGTATTTCTAGTGAAGTCCTTTCAGGAGAAAAACCACTCTAATGTTGTTGTGTTGCTCAATTATTTTATTAATCTGTTGAATAAGTTATACATTGATTATCTTACAACCATAAGCTAGAATACTTGGCTTCCTTCATAGTATGTTGGCACCTATCCATGAGGAAATCTATTTCTCTCATGTATCTACAGAAATCTATTCGCTGGAAGCCCCCATGACTAATGATCCTCACCCAACTCCCATTGGACTATCCAATTCCTATTGGATGGAGAAATTTGTTCCTTCCATTGAATCCACTAAATCACTATCTACTCTGAAGCCTCCATGCCTTCACTTCCTCCATATGAACCACATTTTATAATATTTCACACTGGGTTCTAAATCTTCTCAACATGAAAAACCCAACAACACCATTGTTTTGCATTATAACATTTGAATAAAAAATATGACCCTGGGGGGGAATCTCACATCAATTTTATGCACACTAATACACCACAAGTTGCCAATCCTTCTCCACTCTGACCACTTCCACCTGCAAGACAAAACTCATAATTTTCTCCTCAAAGCAATCATTGATTTCGGCATAAATCACTCAAATATAAATCTACAAAACTATGTGAGCAGTTGTTGCAATCTCTACTCACTCTCAAAGCCCTCTCAATGGCATGCTCTCACACCCTCATTAGAGCCATCCAAACTCAACAAGACACACACAATTATATAGCAAACTATCCTCATCAATCTTGAATCCAATACCATGGGCAGATACTGAGATAATACCCAAACCAAGTTTAAATACCATGCACACTAAAATACCATGGTAATACCAATACGAAGTACACCAGTACCATGGTAATACCAATACCGAGGGCACCTGTACCATTGGTAATACCAATACCAAGGGAACCTATACAATTGTCAAAGAAACAAGCCAAAATAACACGTACGAATACCATGGTAATACCAATACCAAGGGCACTTGTAACTTGATAATATTTTACTCATGCTCAATCAAATACCAAGGTAAGCCATTTAGATTCCATTCCAAATACCATGGGAAACATCCTTAGTAACATTGTATAACTAAGCAATCATATGCATAGCCAATGCATAGTCAAACACCTATATTCAATCAAGAACCTACCATGACATCCATCTACACATCCATAACATCTCCACATAAGCATCCAATCAACAGTTTACAAGCCACTTGTAACCAAACATACAAGTGCTAACCAACTCTCCTGCAACCCATGCTATGAGGTTGACATCAATTCCAAACAACAACACGTTTTCAACATTGCAACACCCATCAATGCCAACGATCTCCCCCTTTGGAATTGATGTCAACCCCAACTAATCCAACCATCTAAAACATCCTCTAAAAATTGATCTCCATCATCACATTTTCCTCCTTTGACATTAATGGAGAAGGGATAAACATGTCAAAGAAAAATGCTATATGCTCCTCTCCATCAAATGGGCTCCATAAAAAATCAAAAACCATATTCGTGTGATGAAAAATGGGATACAATACTGGAATATGTGAATAATAACAACACTCCCCCACATAACTAAAAAATATATGCAATAAAATCCCCTTGGACACAAGTTATGCTCGATCAACAACACACTAGAGCAACAATATACATCTCCTATCAGCAACAAAATCCATGTCATATAGTAGCAGCAGATCAAATCACCAACACATAGCAACAACAACATAATATGATCAACTAGCAGTAATAACTCTGATCAACTTCATAGTGGTGGCAACATATATTCAATCAACACTTGAGCAACAACAACATATACAGTCTCTCAATCTCATAGCTACATCTCCACACTATACTATCAAATAGTAGAAACCCCATGATCAACAGCAACAATATCTCAATCAAATGCTCTCTCTCCCTCTTGAAATAGTAGCAACATCCTTTGAGGAAAACATGGTAGCACCAAATACATGATGAAAAGGTCACAACAACATGATCAACCATACCCCCTCAAGTAGAGACACCTCCATGGTTGATTATGTAATGATCTATATGACTTCCATTTCCTCCGTGCCACATGTAAGAACCTACTCCATATGAATGAAGGACTATGACCCAATAATATGCAATAAAGTGCAGGAATTTATAGGCCTATTACATAGCTACAAGGATATGGTACATGGTTATATAATGTCTTCAATAAGCCCATATATGGTTGGACCAACTCTCATGACTCACTATGCAACATATGCAACTCATGGCTCATGAATCTATGACCAAGGCCAAATTATTTACAATAAGAATACGTGATTTCATGAGCATAATACAAGGGTTTGTTAATGAGATATACCACTGATAAAATGACACCAAGTGATGAAAACATAGTTACCAATCAAACAGGACCTATTACCTCAAAACAAGTACTCTAGCCCAAAATCCCCCAAAAAAACATGAAACATAAACTGAAAACGGAAAGTGTTGATTATGGAATAATATTATTTTTAAGTTTCAAATGATTTTCACGCATGACATTAAAGGTAAAATATTGCGTCTTTGAAAAGCCTTAAAATTCCAATGGCTTTTAGGCGTGACATTAAATTTAAAATATCATGTCTTTGAAAAACCTTAAAATTCCAACAATTTTCAAGCATAGTGCTAAGAAAAAATAATTTTCACTGTTTCAACCATATCATTAAAGATAAAATATCATTACTTAGAAAAACATTAAAATCTTGACAATTTTTCAACCATGGAATTAAAACTAAAGAGTATGACTACAAAAAAATCTTAAGTTTTCAAAATACTTCAAGCATGACATTATGGAAAAATTTTATGACTAAAAAAACTTAAAAAATGAATACCTGAATGAAAGAGTTATTATACCAAGAGAAAAACATTTTTTAAATGCTAAATGTATAATGATTTTAAAATCTTAGCACAAGACAACTTGATACAATGCAACAAAAATTTAAAAATCAACCATCCAATTGACATGCAGTGTAGGTGAACTCAACCCATTGTAATGAAAACTTAAAGACCAACCATGAAATAAACACATTGTGGGGGCAAACTTGATTCATTATAACGAAAAATCTAAAACAATACAAAATAAAATAAAAAATCACAAATTGAAAAAAATAAAAACAATAAAAAAGCACACAAAAATAAAAATAAAAATAATAAGAAGTAATAAAACATTAAAAAGAAATTAAAAACGTGACAAAATAATTGGAAAAAATAAATAATATTTCAAAAATACACATATTTAAAAAAAAAAAAATTTAAGATTAACAAAAAAATAAAATAAAATAAAAACCCAAAAATTAAAATTATAAAATAAAATAAACATTAAAATTTAAAAATTTAAAAAATTAAAAATTAAAATCAAATTAATTAAAATTTAAAAAACCCTCAATTTAAAAAATAAAATAAAAAAACAATTTTAAAAAAATATTAAATTTTAAAATTTAAAACAGAAACAATTTAAAAATAAAAATATCAAAAATAATAATAATAGTAATAATAATTAAAAAAAAAAACTCGTGGGCCAACAGGGCCTAGTGTCCAGGGGTCGATTCTGGGAATTGACCCTAGTCACCCAGGGCCAATTGGGCCACAAGTGCTCCCACCCCACAGCCCAGCTAGCTCGAGGTTACGGAAACGGCCCCTAGCCATGCCAGGCCGGTTAGACCACAGGGTGGGCACTTCATGCCCGGGGTTCGGGAATTGGCACCTAGCCACCCCGGGCCTTTTGGCTCACAGGAATTTTGTTTGTTTTTTTTTTTTTTTTTATTTTTTTTTATACTTTTCTTTTTAATTTGAGGGTTTTGTATTTTAATTTTTTTTTTCATTTTTAATTTAATTTTTCTTTTAATATTTATTTCAATTTATTTTGGTAATTATTTTATTTTTATATTTATTATGAGGATTTAATTATTTATTATTTTTAACTTAAAAAAATAAATAAATAAAATAAAAAATTGTTTTAGATTTTTTTTTTTTTACCCCGTTAAATTATGTCTTTTTTGAAATATTTTTTTTTTTTATTTTTTTTACACGTTAATTTTGTTTTTTTTACATTTTTGATTGGTTTTTTTTCTTCTTTTTTTTCTTTTTTTTTTTATTTTCTTTTTTTATATTGAGTTTTTTGGTCAGGTTCTTTCATTTCATTTTATTTTATTTTATCAACATGAAAATCACCAATATTTAAATAAATAAATAAATAAATAAATAAAAATCCACACCTAATACATTAGAAAAATTAAAATGTAAAAAATAAGCCCTCCAAACAAAAAGGGTTGATGTTGCATCAACACTTTTCAAATTCATGATGAAAATCACTAACAAAAAAAAAGTGTTCATACTTGATACATAAACAAATTTAAAGTGTCAAAAATAAGCCCTCTAAGAAAATGTGTTGATGTTGCATTAACACTTTTCAAAATCAGCATGAAAATCACTAACATTTAAAAAAAAATTCCATACTTGATACATAAGAAAATTTAAAGTGCCAAAAATATGCTCCAGTAAAACGAGTTGTATTCTGAATCACCACTTTTCACAATCGAGTAATTTTTTGCTACCTCAAAAAAACAGGTACTAGGTAATTTTCTCGTTTGATCAGTAACTATGTTTGAAGCATCAAAATGCATGGCTGAAATATAAATTCACTACCATGGCTCACCTCTATGCATTACATGAATAAGTACATGACATAAATCATCAATAATATGTGCCTTATATGACAAAAAGATAATAACAATGCATATCATATGAAGACATGTGACAGTCTCTCCAAATCACCAGCCATAACTCAAGATCTCAATAGTAGTAATAGCACATAACAATACATAGTTCCCCAACAATAGTATATGTCAGCAACATCATGAATCAGAAACATAACACACCAATCAACATAATATATTAACCTTTTGAAGCTAATCATGGCAGCAAAGATAACCATCATATGAAGCATAAGCCTCTACAAGAACATCTGAACTAGCAGTAACAACATAAGTGTAATGATGTGGAGGTAGAAGCAATATATATCCCATCATACATCCTCATAAATGTAGACATCAAATACCAAATGGTTCAACAACATGAACCCATAATCCTACATCACAAGTTCTAACTTTGGACAACACATAAGGGAGAAGCAAGATCATTGCAAGCAAAAAATAAGTCAATGTATTAACACATACTTTCAATGTAAAATATCCTATAATAGTAGTAAGTGCCCAAACAAAGTGTATGACATGAGAGAAGCAAACAACCACCACAAATATATCTCAATGGTGCAACTCAAACAACTATAATATGTACTCTAAGTACCATGCACCATCATAAACATGCTCTCCATAGATCAATCTAATATAAGGCAACTGTGTATCAACTCAAGTAAAACTTATCAGAGAACACATAAGCCATGCACAATCAAAGAATATTCTCCCGCAACAACCTCATATCAAATAAGCACATATCATGGAATATATAGCCAACTCCTCCCATTAGTGATGTTTCTTTCGTTAGCTAGCAAGTAAACATGATGTCATCAAAATCACTGAATCATAGGAAGCATATGAGATACTCCCCCTGAACATGTGTCATCACATTTTGTCAACCTTCTTCCTGATCACAATAGCCTTAGAAAATACAACATTAGTATTAAAAATCCACCATCATAAAATCATAAAACAAAAAAGCACCATCAACATCACATTTTCACTGCATGCATCAAAATCAACTCCTTAATAGACAACCCTATTCACACACGCTCATATGGATGCATCATCTATAATCTAACATGAAAATCTATGATGTGCCATAGCTCCCCCTGAGGCCATGAAGGACTTACATTGTGCTTATGGGACTTTGTTGGTCCTTCTTCTTCCAAACTTGACTGGTTTCTCTCTTACATGCAACTATCTAATTGTCCTCATACTTGGCCTACTTTGTATATACTTTATTCTTTGAATAGGTGGCCTCAAGTAAAATGGAGTCTTGCAATATTTGGCCATATGACCAAGATTGTCACACACATAACACCTTATGTGCCCGAAAAATGGAGGAAAAGGCTCATATTCCATTGTCTTCATTCTATTCCTCTTTGCATGTACCCTGCATTCAATAGCCTTGTGGCCAATATCATGGCATGAGTAACAATAACCATAAAAATGAGCATTATACCTAATTTTGGTTGAATTTCGTGAAAAGGAAGTTCTTCATTCATTGTTTTCTTGACAAGGCCTTCTAACCAACTACTTCTTTTGTTGCTTTCTTCTACAGTTTGCTAACAATATGTCCTAGCTTCTAGCAATTCAAGCATCTCACGGGTGAAAATATGTTCTTAAAGTTTTCTTTGACATAACCTTGGGCTTATCTCCCTCGAGCTCATTCTTTGATTGATTGTGTTCATGGCTCTCTTCCTTGTTTCTTTTGCAACTACTATCATCGGTGATACTTGTGGCTGCAACAAAACTAGTTTCTCCTTCATCCATGCTGTAATTTCTTTTTGCAAGATGAAGTACTTTGGCTACTCTTCAATTGTATGGATTCCTTCTCCAAATTTCTTCGTAATCAAACCATTTATACTTCCAATATTTCACATTCCTCCTCCTTTTATCTATATATCTTTCTCATTTCTTCTTCAATCTTCTTTGACTCCTCAAGCTGAATTTTCAATCCATTGATCTCTTCTCATAGACCATTCTCCTTTTACTGGAAATCTGCAAAATTATTTTCTAATCCATACATGCATAGGTTAGTATTTCTACTTCAGTAGCTAGTTCTTTGATTACAACCATTACTAATTCATACTCAATCTTAAAAAGAGAAACATCATTTTCTTCTTCACTATGTAACTCAACATAACCATCAAAATCATACTTCAAAAATTATTTCAACATATTACGTCGTGACACAATTGTTTTGGTTGAGATTTCAAAATTTGTTGCTTCATTTGCAATGGAATGATTCTTTTCCTTCTTCAAACTTTGTCTTTTGATACATCCTCTTCTTACTTCTGGCCATGATCCATGATCTACTCTCCAAGCAGTCAAATTTTACTTAAGAGAATTGGCTTTGATACCAATTGTTGGAAACTAGCTCACTACTGGGGGGGTGAATCAATGGTGATGGCCTTTATATCAATTTGAAATATTTTTTCTAGATTTTTAATTTTCAACACACATCCACAATATTAGCTTATCAAAACATGAAAGCAATAATAACTCATAACATGATAAACATGAGAAATGTCAACACAAGCATGCATAGATAAGGACACAAATATTTCTGCTACACTGCTCAATTTTTCTATTAATCTACTGAATAAATTATACATGTATTCACTTACAACCATAACTCAGAAGACTTGGATTCCTTCACAGTATGTTGGCATCTATGAGTTAGGAAATTTATTTCTCTCATGGATCTATGCAAATATATTTGGTGGAAGCGCCCATGACTAATGATCCTCACCCAACTCCCATTGGACTATCCAACTCCTATTGGATGGAGAAATGTGTTCCTTCTACTGAATTTGTTGAATCACTATAAATACCATGCACACTAAAAAACCACGTGCAAATACCATGGTAATACCAATACTAACTACACATGTACCATGGTAATACCAATACCAACTACACTTGTTCCATGGTAGTACCAATACCAAGTACACTTGTACCATGGTAATACCAACACCAAGAGCACCTATACAATTTTCAAAGCAACAATCCAAAATACCATGTGTGAATACCATGGTAATAGCAATACCAAGGGCACCTATACAACTGCCAAAGAAACAAGCTAAAATACCACATGCGAATACCATGGTAATACCAATACCAAGGGAACATGTACCATGGTAATATCAATACTAAGGGAACTTGTACCATGGTAATATTTTACTCATGCTCAATCAAATACCAAGGTAAACCATTTACATGCCATGCTAAATGCCATGGGAAACATCCTTGGTAACATTGTATAACCAAAATATCATATACATAACCAATGCATAGTCAAACACATGTAATCAATCAAGCACCTACCATGACATCCATCTACACAACCATAACATCTCCACATAAGCAACAGATCCACAATGTACAAGCCACATGTAACCACACATACAAGTGTTAACCAACTGTCCTTCAACCCATGTTACCAAGTTGACATCAATGTCAACCAACAACACATTTGCAACACCCATCAATGCCAACAAGCTCTGATAAAATCCATTGGGACTTCTTCCTAATGTTGACTTGGAATGGCTAATAGTTGTAAAATACCTAGTGTAACACCCTCCTACCACATCTACCCAAGTAATCAACCAACAGGGGTAAACATGTGATGAGAGGCTACTATCATGGGATTCAACATCCTATGTGACCTTAAGGAAGTGGAATCGACATAAACACACCATACAAACCCTCCACATTAGCAACAAAACTCCTAAGAGCCAACCCAACCACTTAGGTAGCCAACCCCTAAGACCAACTGAACTTTTAGACCAATAAAGCCCAGGAACCTCCCTTGATATGAGCATGCATGCATCCAGGAGGCTTTGGACACTCCCACAGCATGGTATGCCAACATTCAGGGACTTTTTTGGCTAGTGTTGTGCTTGTGACCCTGGGATTTGAGCCACTTTTTCAGGCCCAGAGCCTAGGTCACTGCCCAGAACTAAATGACACCTTTGGAACGGAAAGATAATAGTGGAATGATGATATAAATTCAATTACTTGAACAAGGGATCAATTGGACCCCTACTAACCATGATAGGCATTTTCTCAAAAATATCACAAATATGTAATCTATAGGACTAAACGACAGATATGATCATGGGGGTCTCATACTTATCTGAGAATCACATAAGAACCATTGATCCCTTATAGCATTAGTTACATTATCATCTATTAGGTCATAGATACATTGTTCATTTATTTACAAATCAAAACATGAGGAGAGCCATACATCATTATTGTCATAATATATTCTTATAACTAGCATAATAACCACATAAATATCAAGGATACATCAAAAATAGAATCCACATATACCCCTGTACATATATACATAATATATCAAGGGAAGAACCTCTTATTAATGAATGCAAAATCCAACCTAGGATGGGACTACCACGTTCCACCCGACCATAGAATGGTTGAGCCAACTCTCTCTTTAGCCATTCACCCCCATACTATATTCCAAGCATGAATGTGGGACTCAACCAAAATAACCAACCAGGTCATCTCGAGTTGAACCACCTCACTGTTATCAATAGAAACCAGGATTTACTGTAATCCATCCTGGATCACTAAGGTAAATAATAAACATGTAAGAACAGGCTTTACCATGATTTCCACCAGATCACTAGACCAAAACAAGCATGGATGCCATCGTATTTCTCCACCTACACCATGAGGAATTTTCCTGTCTCCTAGTATCTTAGGCTTTATAGCAATCCACAGTTTGATCCAGGTATCACTAGGCCCTAAACCGAGACACCACCCTCTAGGAATTACCGTATATCTTGTCATTCATCGATTGAGGATTCCTAGGTCCACCGAGTTAACAAAAAATTTGGCTTTACTGCAACCCACAGTCTGGTTCAAGGGTTATTAGGCCATGTGCTCTATTATTCAGAGATCCAACTCACTTAGCTTCAAATCCATCTCACAGTCTAGCTCAACCAGAACATGAGAACCCCATCACACCATGGCTATCTGGAAATGGCAAGGCTAGGCTAAAAACATTGTCACACCTGGAAAAACCCATGCCATAACAACAAAGAACCACATGCAATACCATGCATGCCAAATCTAGCAAGGAAAACATACAAGCAAATCAATACCTGCAAAGAATATTGTTGTAGTTTCTTGATCCTACTCTTCCTTGCTTTCTCCTTCCTTCCTCTTGCCTTTATTTCCTTTCTTGATCCAGTGCCAAAGTGCTTCATAAAAAACTCCAAGTTTCCAAGAGTGAGAGAGAGAGAAAGAGAGTAATGAGAGAGATCCAGAACTGAACTAACAAAATCTTACAAACTGATCCTTATAATGCTTTTTATCATTTAGGCCTCTATTTTCTTCATTTTCCATTATTTTCCTTCAATTTCCTCCTCACATGCAATATGTGACCTTTCACCTTCCTTTTCTCCTAATTTCCAATATTTTCATAAATAAATGTGCCAAAAATACCATTTTTGCTTTTCAAATCCTTAGCCATTGCCTTTGCTAATTTCCTTAGCCATAATAAACCAAATGAACACCCACTAGGATGTTTTTCCCAACATTCTACTTGGAATAAGTGTCCCATTAACCATTGTTATTATTTTTCTTTTATTAACTTTTATTAGATGAAATTTTCACCAGGGTTGTTACATAACCCTCCCCGTTGGGTGACACTGTCATCAGTGTTCAACCACACCTATACCTCAGTGAAACCATTGAAAAGCAAACATACTGCCCATGGAGATTTATAACATAACTCGATGTAGTATTTATAATTATCACCCTACTAAAAAGCAAACCAACATGACAACATAACAACATAGAAACTATAATGACATGACACCCATACCGCTTATTGGAGATTTATAACATAGCCCATGGAGGTATTTACATTGACATAAATATGTACATATATCAAAGCATCACCAATACATGTACCAAAATATATACCAATTACATATACCAAAACATCCACTCAACCAATGAATAAGGAAGGATACATAGCCCACATCCGATCTTCCATCTCCCATGTAGCTTCATCGAGCCCAAAGTGCTTCCACTACACTTTAACCTACTCGATTGCTCGGTTCTAGAGCATGAGCAAGTATTTCCATCTAGCTCCACTGCAATACAGACCAATCAATCACATGATCAGCATCTTTAACATACTTCTTAAGCAATGACACATGGAAAACATCATTGACTTTCACTATCAGAGGCATTGCAATTCAATAGGTTACTGGTCTAATCCTCTTAATAAACTGGAAAGGTCTACAAAATTGTGGTGCCATCTTGGCACATGATCCAATCCACAAGGAGCTCTTCTTTAGTTTGATGTGCAAGTACACATGTTCCCCAACCTATAACTCTTTGAACATCTTGTTCTGATCTACATAGCTCTTCTACCTAGCCTTTGTTGCTTTCAAATTATTCTTGATTACCTGCATTTCCCACTCCATGTCTGCCAACATGTCCGATCCAATCAAAACCCTATTAACTGGATCACTCCAACTAATGGTAGTATTTCAACTCCACCCATACAATGCCTCAAATAAACTCATCTTCAAAAAATTCTTGATAACTATTGTTGTAAGCGAACTCTACCAGTGGAAAGTACTCTTCACACTTCTGTTGTTGATGCATCACATACATCCTCAACATGTCCTCCAATATCTTGTTGACCCTTTCTATCTGTCTATATGTCTGCAGATGATAATTTGTACTGAAGGCCAACTTTATGCCCAAACATGCAAAAAATTCCTTCCGAAACTTGGAAGTGAACTTCACATTCCTGTTTGACACAATGTTCTTCAGAACACCATGCAATTTGACCACATCTCTTATGAATACCTGTGCTACGTCACTAGCTAAGAATGCAGACTTCACTGGAATGAAGTGCACAACCTTTGTTAGCCTATCCACAATAACCATGATGGAATCATGTTGTCTCACTGTCCTCAGAAATATTGTGATAAATTCCATGGAAATGAGCTCTCATTTCCACTCTGGAATCATAGTCAATTGTAGCAATCCACCTAGATGCTTACACTCTACCTTCACCTGCTGGAAATAAAAACACCTACCCACAAACTTTGTTACAACCTTCTTTAGATTAAGCCAATAATAAAACTTATTCATTGTAGTCAATGTTTTCTGATAACCTGGGTGACTTGAATGAGGCTTCACATGAAAACACCTGAATATCACCTTCTTGAGCTCCCTATTGTCTGGCACATATATCATGTCTCTAAAACTGACCAATCCATCCTTTATAAGACGATAGTCCACATCCTATGCTCCTAGACCTATACCTATACTACTACCTGCACTTGTACTTGTAGCACTACCTGTACTTATACCTATACTCTATTGCAACTTGTGCACAATCTCCATGTACCTGACATCCTGCGAACATGCTTGCAAGATCCTATCATATAGATTTGTCGCATAGGAACTCATAGTTGCTATATGATTTACTGGTATCCGCCTACTAAGAGAATTTTCAATCCTATTCCCCTTTCCTTTGATGTATCTGATCTCAAAATCAAACTCACTAATCGTAGCCAACCATCTAGATTAACTAGGATTTACATTCGGCTACTCAAATAGGTACCTCAATCCACTGTGATCACTCATCAATACAAACCTCATGTCAAGAATATAATGCCTCCACATATTCAATGCATGTATGATCACTGCCAACTCAAGATCATGTGTTTGGTAGTTCTTGTCATGCTCATTTAGTTTTCATGACTCATAGCATACCACCTATCCATCCTCCATAAGGACTCCACCAAGTCCTCTCTTTCAAGCATTTGTACATACTACAAACTCTTTGTCTAGATCTATGATCTTTAACATTGAGGCATGTGTCAACAACTGCTTAAGCTACTCAAAACTGGACTCACACTCCTCTTCCATTCAAACTTCTTACCTTTCATCTGCAATGATGTAATAGGATAATAAATCTATGATAAGTTCCTAATTAACCTCCTGTAATAACTTTCTAACCCCATGAAATATCTCTCCTCATCCACATTCCTAGGAGCTACCCACTCCATGTTGACCCTTATCTTTTCTAGACCTACTACTATGCCCTCCTTGGAAACAACGTGTCCCAAGTAATGTACCTTAGTCTGAAATAAATTTCACTTATTGAGCTTAGCATACAATTGATGCTCTCTCAATAACCTCAACACTACTTCCAAATGATTGGCATGATCTTCCTCATTTTTAGAATATACCAATATGTCATCAATAAATACAATAACAAATTTATCCAAATACGGATGTAACACACTATTCATCAAGCACATAAATGTAGTTGGAGCATTAGTCAAACCGAACTACAACAAACTGATAATGCCCTTACCTGGTTCGGAAAGTTTCCTTGTAAATTTCATCTTCCTTGATTCATACTTGATGGTATCTTGATCTCAAGTCAATATTTGAGAACATTGTTTTATCCTTTTAGCTGATCAAAGAAGTCATCAATCCTTGGCAATGGATACCTTTCCTTGATGGTCACTTTGTTCAACTACATGTAGTCAATGCATAATGTATCCCTTTTCCAACATTTCCTTCAACTACAACTTCAGCTCTACGAACTCAGGTTTGCTCATCCTATAACGTTCTTTTGATGTTGGTGTTGCCCATGGAAATAACTCAATAGAAAAGTCTACTTCCCTATGAGGTGGAAACTCTAAAATCTCTGTAGGAAACACATCCTAAAACTATTGTAGAACTGGGTACCTGCTCAAAAAAATTTCATCCTCAACTTACTTACCCTTGTCACTAGATATATGTACAAAAAATAACACACACCCTTTCTCGGGACTATGTTTGGCCTGCATAGTTGTCACCATCCTAACTAATGTGACTTTCTTCTTTCCCTGTAAGACTCTTGGTTCCCCATTTTCATCCAAGCAATCAATGGCTTTGTCATAACAATCCACCTTGGCCCTATGAAGGTATAGCTATTCCATACCCAATAGCATACTATATGATCCCAATGGAAATACATTCAAGTGCATTTTTGTAGACATGTCGTTCAACGTGAAAGCACAATCTCTTACCCAATGATAAACTCGCTTCTTTGTACTTGTATCCAACTACACTAACCAAGATTTTGCATGCACTTCTTTATTCAAACTACACTTATCCACCAACTTAGGACTAAGATAACTATAATTAGATCCAGGGTCAATCATAATAGAAACAACTTGATCACAAAGCTTACTGTCCATCTCAATGATATATGCATGATGTTCTACTTGTCTGTTATTGAGTGTTGCATAGATACAAGGAACACTATGACCAACATTCACAACAGTTTTCGCCTCTTGTGCACTATATATCTAAGGCCTTCCACCCTTATTCTGTGGAAAATATATCTTAAGGTGTTCCTTACCACATGTCCAACACTCCAAGTGTCCAGTACCATCACCTCTATGGTGTTGTTGTGACCCATGTCCCTGTCTGGCTACATTCAACTTCTTTTGTGGTGCCACATTTTCTTTCTCTTCTGCATTTTGAGGGCTTGTTCTTTTCGGCTGCAATTTACCCTTACCTTTATCCTTATCCTTCCCTTTCCATCCTTGCTCAAATTCATTCTTATGTTTTGAATGTTCATAGCAATGCTTCAGTTTCCCAATAAATTGCTCAAGTGACCGAGGCTCATCTTAGTCAATATGATCTCTAAATGCTAATGACAAACCACTAACAAATCACTGAACTTAAGCCTTCTCATATTTAAGATATGGCCCATACCTAAATAGCTCTAGAAATTTAGTCATGTACTCTTTGTCTGTTATTGATCACACCCTTAGCTCATAGAATTATTTGGCCTGAATGTCGTAGTACCTTTCTGATAAGTACTTCTTCCTGAAAAGCCCCTTGAACTCATGCCAAGTCAAGTCCTCCTCATGAATACCTCTGACATTCTTCACATCTTCCTGTCAAATACCTGCTTTACCTTTAAGATTGAATGTAGCTATTCTAGCTTTCATGTTCTTTGAGTAATCATGCAACCTGAAGAACTTCCTCATACTAAGAAACCATGCCTCTACATCCTGTGATTTCTTCATCTCTCCATCAAATGTAGGTGGTTTTTCTTTCTTAAACTCATTCGGAAAGTATCCCCTATCACTCCTCCTGTAAGGATGATAATGATGATTCTTGTAGTGCCTATCTGAACCAGAACTAGGACAATACATGTGCCCATCACCTCTCATATCTAGAGTATCCTCCTCATGTTTGATCCGAAGTGGTCCCTGTCACTACAATTATGACAAACTATGAATTATCACTACATTTACATCTACTTGTTTCTCTTGTGCCTATATGATTCTGTCATTGCCTTCCATAAACCTCCTTATTTATTCCTTTAATATTCTCATTGTATATGTCAAAGCATAAGAGTTCCCAACACCATGCTGCTCATCTGATCCATAGGGAGAATCTCAGGAACTGTATTCTACCATATTGCTAGTCATCTTTGATATTCTTACTGCAAGGTATATCATGTCAGCTAAACCAAATCACAATAAACCAATGTACCTTAGCATAATTCTGGGAGGACACCTCATCTAAAAGATCAACAAATCTGCATAATACATGTATAACATAATCATGACAACATATAGAAATATAACACAATCATTGTTTTCAGGTGAAAGCACCCTAGGGTTTTGGATTAGAACCCCAACAGAGTAGAAGCAAACTACAAAAATAAATACTCAAACAACTCAATCAAGATGATTATATTATCAAACTACGTAAGAGTGATTGTACCAAGATTTCCTTCGTTTGGGTAGGTCCCATAGGGTTCAAACCCTCTGCCATTCCTGATGTTCTTCAAACCTGAAAATCATTCAATTTGAACATACATAACAGTATAGAAGTAAAGCATATTCATGAAATTGACTTTATATAATATAAACAAATGATTGATCATACATCAAAATGACATTCATATATGAATTAAAACATAATTTGATGCATAGACATAGTTAATTTCATAAACAAGACAACATTTCTTTTATTGCAATAAGCTATAAATAACATGGATAGAATTCACATGAGTCTTTCTCTGGCTCCAAGAGGAACCGTCCTCCAGATTCGTCTTATCCCAGCCTTCAACAATCTTCTTCCATCATCAACACCATGATATCTCAAGCAAAAGGAAGGATATCTATAATCAAGGAAACAAGGGTTTCCTGAAGCTTAGGGAAGTATATGAGGTACAGGGATTCATTAGACTCAGTAAGGGATAATCTCAGTATAATAACTCTATCTCTTATCCTCCCTTAAGGCCTTCCCATAGAGGTCTATTTATACCTCTCCCAATTAGTTTTTTAGTTCAGAAACAGTTGGGAAATAATTGGGCCACGGGAAATAGGAGGTAATCAACAGGTAAAACCTGTGAACTCTGCCAAAAATTAAGGAAATTTAATTTTTTAAGTGTTTTAATACATATATGTGGGTTGGGTATTGACTGACTCGCGTGTACACACTTTTAGCTTAGGGAAAAGTAGCGAATAAAACATTGTTTTTTATATATTTGGACCAAGTTTAGAAGGAGGGGTTTCCCTAGGCCATAAACAAAGCATCATATATACCAAGAGTGGTAAATTGTGCTATAACAGATGCCCCCTAATATATGAGGTCAGAAGGGGTACATGATGGCTGAAATGTATTAAGTGTATGGAAAGAATCATGCCGAGACTGAGAAGGACTTCACCAAAATTCAGCCTGCCAAGCCATCAAAAGAGATAAAAAAGAAACTGCTATTTGAGGTGGGCATACCCTTGCTTAGATAAAGTAAATCATGCCCACATATCAAGTAAAAGTGGATCTAATATGTATACTAGTATAAAGGAACTGAAAGCACATAATGGATCATTTGATCTTGATCAAAAAAGTACATGTCTAAATATCACATATAAGAAGACGATCAATGATGCTGAAGGATGAAGTTGTTCATTGATGTAAAAAAATAATCCCAATAGTACCAAATGAACATGATGGAATAAAATGATACTACATCACAACTCGGATGCCAGCATATAAGATTTCAATGTGAAGAATTGCAACATATAAGGTGGATGTTCTCAACTAGCAGCAACTGACAAGCGAACCAAAACATGTTGATGCAACCCGAGGTCTTCACCGTGTTATCACTTAAGAAATGATTTCTAAATTTTGAGCATATGTTCTATTCCAAACGATTGGTGTTAGTCTTGTTCTAGTCTTTCCATGGTTTCTTTAGTGTCTAAGATCTAGAAAAGAGTCTTGTTGGTATGGTCAAATAGCGTCAACACTCCATTTTTGCCCATCACTAGTCCCACATCACACATTACTTCCATGTGTCAAGCTTGTGTCAAGGTTTACATTTTACATTTGTTCCTACGTAATAATGCTAGATGGTGGTTAATTCACCTTTATGGTTTTTAGAGTCTAAGTTATAAGGTTAGAGTCTCATTTCCATCATCAAGTAAAGCTCAACAACATTGTTTTACACTTTATGGATCTCATATCATGTTTTGAAAGTCATGTGTTTAGCCATTTTGGAAAATTTTTGAAACTTGCTACGAAACCACGTTTTCATAGCAAAGACAGTGTAAAAAACCAGTTTTGCACTACGAAATCACTAAACTAGGAGTTTTCGTAGCGCGCTACGAAAACCCTGAAAAAGCCTGTTTCAGCATAAAAAAAAACTTTGTTTTCTATGTTTACTAGTGAACTTATAGAAGGGGTCTTGAGCAGCTGATAACTCAAGTTTGAAAACTGAAAGAGGCTTTTATTCCTAATGTACCAAACTACAAAAACCTCTTTCCGTTTCTTCAAATTCGTTCTGAGGTGGGAGTAATTTATGGTTAAACTTGCACTACGAAACTACTAAAAGTCAAGCTTTGGCTTCTAGCTTTAGCAGTCTTTTTCAAGATCAGTTTCTGGTCACAGGAAAAGGTATTTTGGAATTTTGAAGGAGGTTTCTCTTAAATGACCCTCCAGCTACAATAACCTATCTCAATTTCTTCATAAGGGTTTTCAGTTGGGAGATAATAAGCTTTCTTTGAGACCCTAATTTCAGAGAACAGATTTTTCCTGTTTGACACATGTTTTTCAAGGACAGATTATGGACAGCTGGAGACATTTTTTAAAGAAACAAGAGAGGTTTTTGTTCCAGACAGAATGGAATATGAAAAACTCCTTCAATTTTGTAAAATATGTCATGAGTGAGAAGATAAGGGCTCTGTCCCACGTGCCATTTTCAAGGATCCTAAGCCTAAAAACAAGGAAACATGTTCCCTAAGTTCTAGGGTTTGTCATCAGCAGTCAGGTGACAACGTGGAAGGCTTCATCAAATTCAACTTCATGAGGTTGCAGCTGTCAAAGAATGCATTTAAATGTTTAGATAATGTTGTTGTAATCATAATAAGGAGTTACACTCCTAGTTGTATTAGGTCTCTAGGATTGCTAGTTAGCTGTCAAATGCATTTAAAGGTTTGTTTTGTGGTTAGAAGAGGTGTCACTAATGGAAAATTCGAATTCCCCTCATGCTGGAGGAGGAATCTAAGTCATGTAATGAACTCTATATATTGGAGAAGATGTGATGCACAAAGGGTTGGAAATTTTCAGAGAAAGACTCATATTGTGCCATTGTAGAAGATTATGTTTTTATGAATGCAGACTTTGGCTTTACTTCTCAGGATTCAGAAAGAGTTCAATGGTGGCTTGTTTATGTTTGTCCTTATTTCCTTATTTGCAGTAGTATGAATTTATGATACTTAGAATTCATTGGTTATGCTCTAACTTCCTTCATACATTTGTAGACTGTGTTTTCCTTTATGCTATTGATGTACCCTTCATATGTTAAATTCTAGATGCCCTGAATTCCATGTAAAGCTAATTTTATTGTCATATTGAATCATTTCTTAACTCCATAAGCCCAATGGATGCTTACTGATCATGTTCAACCATTCATATTTCCTCACTTGTTTCATAGAGTTAGACATCTAATTCATTATCAAAAATCTTTAATCTTGTGAGAGAGCCCTCTCAGGTTGGGGAGGCTAAGCCTCAGCCAAAAGTTGGTCTGAAATATTTACTCAAGGTCTACCTAATCAGCAGCTTATCAAGGGTTTATTTTTTGATAACACACCGAACGCCGCTATAAATTTCTACACAATGAGAATGAATGATCTGAGGTCGACCACGTGAGAAATCGTTTGATCACCGGTCATTGATGTATACTGTTAACAAATGCGAGACTACTCACCGATAATGATAATGAGAGTCAAGGTACCCAGTGCAATCTAACAAGTGCGAATTTATGAGCTGAAGTCAAACACTTCAAAGAATCTATCAATCAGGAGACAATGATGGTTTCCCATTGTCGATAGTGAAGGAATCTGCCACTGATGACTACAAACCCCAGGGTACTACCAAATGGACTCTAGATCTTTTTCCTAGAGAAAATGAGTTGTAGTCGATAGGAAAGGATCCACTAGAAGTAATGCATTAAGGCATCCTTCATCAATCTAGTCGGAGTGTAACCCGTAGGCCAATAATGTGGAAGGAATCAGATGAAAAATATGTAGTAACCGAACCGAAGCACATTTCCAACGTACACAAGATGTAGCTAGCAAAGGATAGAAACCCTCTGAACCAACCAATAATGAAAGCTGACACAGAGGTGAGGAATCCACGAATAGGGTCAAATGGAAAGCAAGACACTGCACGAATCCCAATGTGTGATAATAAAAGCTTATGTCAAACACAAGGGAAACCACTCAATCAAAGATCCATGATATTGATCGATGCTGAGCAAAAGGTGACCTATCAATAATGAAAATAGGTCCAGGGTGCAGCTCTAGATCTGCCCTCAGAGCAATTTGTCATAGTCGATAAGGACAAGACCCGCTAGCAAGAAGTCAATGGAGAACATCTCAAACCAGCATGAGCAAAGGACCAATATAACTGATGTGATGAAAAACATGAAACTGACAACCAGGGATGGCCAATTGAAAAATAGGTCAAGAAACACTGTAGAGAGGCCAACTTAGGAGTACTTCCCTTGAACAAAATCACAACTCGATGACTATATGGCAGCGTATGATAACTCTGTATAGGTTTGTCATGCAAGAGGCATAAGCAAACTCTCCATATTATTGGAAGAGGTAACTAATCGAAGGAGTACTGACTCAATAACAAGCTTAAGGCACTCCCAAGTCAAATTAAATCCCACCCCAATGGAGGAGAGACTTTCTTTTGAGTGCTTTGTTCAAGGGCGACACGATTGACCCTAGCTGCCAACAAAATATGGAAATGTCGTCCTCTTCCTACTCTTTTTGGAATATATATCTTTTTTATCTTTTTCTTTAAGCTGGAAAAAGAATAAAAGAATGTTATAGTATAGTGGAAAGAACAAGTTTCAGAGAAATAGATGATCTAGTTCCTAGGAGGGGAACATTCCTATGCTCAATGCAGGGAGACAAAACTGGTCAAGGACACTCAAAGGGATGCTCTTCCCACGGGTAAAAGGATGTGTCAAGTTGTAGAAGCTAAGTGATTGCATGGTTGACTTTACAGAATACATTGTCAAATAAGTGGCTTAAACACGAGTCCAAGTGAAGTTGGCTCAAGGCCAAAAGGTGCAAATAGTCAAAATGCAATGCAGCAGTACAACTCAACACAAAGGAGCCTCTAAGGTATAAGGCCATAAATTAGCACGGAAGAAAGGAGAATGTGTCTTCAATGCATCAGTTATGGCAAGGCTAAACAGGACTCCCAAGCCTACTCAGTATAGCAGCTTGGGTGCCAAGTGACAACAAGGTACTATCTAGGATGCCCATGATAAGGTAGGCTCTACCACACAAGTCATGAAACTTCTAAGCAAAGAGAAGGTTCTACATCATATCTTGGTGGGGTTGATCCTAAGGCCAAAATGGGAAAGGAAACTGATAAATGCACAATGGAGGTGAAAAACCTAACCTATATGCCAGTTTCAAGAACCAATACCTGTCAGAGCGAATCAACCAAACAAATGTCCAAAGGAGAAATATTCCAATTGTTGTAGATATAAATAAGAACACTAGACAAGAGGTTAATACATCCCACAAATAAACTTCAGATAAAATCTTGTGTTATAGAATAAAAAACTTGAAAATGCGTACCTTATATGTACAATATGGTACAGGGAACCATGTAGCCTTACGGCTTACGCATAATAGTTCTTCGAAACAGGCCCATGGTGAGGCTTGGGCCAAGGATTCCTTTGGTAGTCAAAACTCATGGCTTCAAAGAGTTCCTCCTCTGAAAGAAAATCAAATTCTGAGAAATCATGAGAACTACAAGGATCAAAAGAGAGAATTAAGGGGTCCCATGTCCTTGTAGGAAGAATCTCTCGGTAAACTGACGGGACCAAGTCCCAAGAAGGAGAATAATAGGTTAAAAGATCCTTCTCAAAATAAATTGAACATTGAGGATTCAATGCCACATAATTCACCCATGGCGGGGTAGAGTCTACTTGAACACTTGCAACAAACCAAGGGGTATTCTGCAGTAAATTTGAATTAGGGTGGTGATTATCAGATGCAAGCTGATAAATAGTGACAATATTCCCTTTATGAGGAAAACACATCACTCAAAAGAGTGAAGACACCACAACATTCATCACATATACAATAACGCCCAAGTAGCATATTAAATTCTAAAGGGTGATCAACCACCATCATATCGATTAAAATAGTCTTCCCACCTAAAGTAATATGCAAATGAGGAAGAACACCCATAGATTCACCAGGTCTTCTATCATAAGCTAACAAATGACTCTCAACTGTCAACAACTTTGGAGAACCCAAAGCTTTCCAAGTCAAGGAGGATATAGTACTTGTAGAAGATCCTTCATCCACCATACATCGATAGAAATTTGTGGAATTAACTCTAACCTTTATTTGGAAAGGTGTAGCGAAAGGAAGATGAGGCTCGAAAAGACTATTTCAATCAAAGGAGACACTCCTAGAACTTGGAGGGGGAACATTCAAAGAAACTAGAATGCCCCCTATACAAGAAGACTCTATACTAGAAATCAAATAGACTCCATTATTAGGCACTTCACACCCCAAAATAGGAGTGTAATCAGCCAGAGATTGCACTGGCACAACCACATTATCAACCAATGGTTGATGAGACTATTGAGAAACCATATCAGATTCAGGAGTAGAACAATTTTAAGACTCGGACCATATCCTTTGTACCTTTGGAATACTAGGGCACACATGAGTAAGATGGTCTCCTTTGCATATCTTACAAGGGAACTTAGGTTTAAGACTTCTACGCTTAGGTTTCTGATCAACATCCATTCTACCAACATGACTAGCAGTGGTTGGTGGAAAGTCCCTAACATGACTTGCAGAGGTTAATGACTCTTTGCTAGTATAACTTGCAGTGACTAGACTTATGCCCCCAACATGACTTGCAGTGGCTGAAGGCTCGTCTCCAACATGACTAGCAGAGGTTGATGAAGAATTGCTAGTATGACTTGCAGTGACTACACTTGTGCCCCCAACATGACTTGCAGCAGCTGAAGGCTCATCTCCAACATGACTTGCAGAGGTTGATGATGATTGGATAGAACTAGTCTTCTTCTTTGTCCTCCTCTTTCTCTTCTTTTTAGATATCTTATTATTAAAGGGAGGATAAAAAGGAATTCTAGATTTCTTTTTTAAAGAAGATGAAAAATTAACACCATTTTGATGCCCTTGAAATAAAGCATTCATCTGAGAAGATTCAAGAACATCAAGAATATTCAGAGTGGACCACAACCAAACTGGTAGTCCAATATTCAATTCAAGAATATTCAAAGTGGCCATCAAGGGGGTACCAACGTTTCCAAAGAAATAAAAATAACAAGGATCCCCCTTTGGGAGGGTACCTTGATTGGTTTCCATAGGAATATGGGCCATATCTAACTTATTCACAAATCCTTCCCTTACAAGATTGTACAAATGACTTTCCAATGAAGATAGATGCACAATCAAAACCTTTTCCCTTGAGGAGGAAACTCCATAACTTTCGAAAGAAAGATCAAAAGCTTTTCAAGATCAGTGGAGTGGTAGGTTAGGCACTCAAAATCTAAAGTCCAAAAGTGACGACAAAAATACCTAAAGCCAACTACATGCAAAGAGCAAAGAGCACTCAACTATAAAATCCCTAAATATACAACCAATCAAGCAACTTCCAAGTATTTCCGCTTCGGATGATGAGGACCAGAAACAAAAATACAAGAAAGTGAAGCAAGGGACCTTCCAAAGATAGTCTGGTATAATGACGGCCCAGGCCTACCAGCAAATATATCAGAGGCAGTGATGCTGACCTCCAAACAACAGCCTTTGTCTATGCAACCACCCAAGCTTTGCAAGGGTACCCTCTAGAAGTACTGCTGAATGTGATACAACATCAGCCTTAGGTGCTATGGGATTCCCCTCCACAACCACCTATGTGATCCCTAGGATAGGCAACTATGGTCACCAACTTGTATCAGAAGCCGGGTGGAATAGTCGTGAGGTGGGATCTGACAAGTAAGAGAGGGGTATCTCTCGTCCTTATCTTCACTCTCCCTCGTGCTTTACTCCCAGTTACGGAGCTTTCCCAGTCTCCCTAATGCTATTGGATTTTGCTCATTAATCAACCTTCTATGTTTTGTAATTTTGAGCAGCCCTGGAGAGTTAACTCTCCTCTCACCTAATCCAAGGCCCTAATAAACCTAAACTTGTTGGTGTATTCTGATGACAACATAAAAGTTCTAGTTTATTTTAATTAATCACTTGATTTTAATGTCTATTATTTAAGTCAAAGGTAAAGATGGGAGTGAAACCAATGATGTTTGCATGACGCAACAAAAATCAATGAAAAACTAACTACATGAATGCAGTCATCTTTTCTTCGATGAAAAGAGATCCCTATACGAGTTCTACGAAAGTTCTTCAAAGCAAAGTACTTTTTCTCTTCTTTTCTTGAAACACACTTCACATACCCAAAAACTAAAAGGCTATGAACACTTTAACAATGCAAACTACTTGGGCGAAGCTGTTATAGGACAAAATGACCTCCTCATCAACTTAGAGGTGAAAGATAGCATGACTGAAGCAAGGACCACAATTGCAGGCCTTGAATCCACACTGACATTGGTTTTGCATTGCTAACCTACTTTATAAAGCTTGTTACCAAGCATAGAGGAGCCTTAGTCACCCTACTAACTCAAGTTGTTAGACCAGGGGGAGCGTTAGTGAAACTAAGAGATGTTCAGTGGGTCAAGGCAATGAATCTGCTCACAAATATCTAAATATTTATCCCTAAATTTGCTCAAGAAAAGCATGGAAAGTCCCAAAAATCAAACTATTTGGGGAAATTCCAATCTAAAAAAGAAGGCAAAAAGGAAAGATCTAGAATAAGAGGTAGGTTCATTGCTTTTGCCCTAATGAACTCTAGGAGGATCTTGGCAGCCCTAAATCGATTGCTACATAGGTAGTGAGAGGGCCATTATGAAGGGGGTCAGAGCATTTGAAAGGATAGCCCATTAAGCTATTGTGAACTGTCATACACTTGAAGAAGTGAGCTAAAAGAGAGAGAGAGAGAGAGAGAGAGGAAGAAGGGGCAAGGGAAGCTTGATACAACGGATGGTTGTAATCACTCTTCCATTATAAATACAAAACTGCAATTGTGTTCCCTACTCCATAGTGTCGGTAACATTGTTCATTGAGTTTTCATTTTGATACTTGTCGAGTTGAGTAGTTTAAGTTGTATACAAGTATATGTTCATTGTGCATTCTTATATTAGTTTTCAATATTGTATGTTGTGATTGTGTTTGCCTTTCCTTTATGCAGGAATTGTCTTGGAGCTGGCTATGAAGGAGATCTTCTTGGCTGCATAGCAATCTCCAAACAAATATAGAAGGAGACTTGAGGTAATCCTCTTTCCATACTTTGTCAACTTATATTTGATAGGTGAACATGTGTATAACTTGGTAGCTTTTGCAGATAATCTTACAGTCTGTCAAAGGTCCCAGGAAGGCCTTTGAGGGTAGTTTTCATTCTCCATACGCTATGCATTTTACCCCATAGCAGAATTGGCGACTCCACTGGGGATTATACATCTAGTTCCCGATTTACCCGGACTCCTCTCAGTTCTTCTCTTTCTTCTAAGAGCTCCCTACTTCTTCAAATCCTTTTCTAATCCACCAACTATCTTGTTACATCCTACTAGTTGGCATTCTACTCAGAAACTGATCCTAAAGGCCCTCCGTTTGAGAAATTTCCCTCACTAACGTAGGTTACCAGGCTAAACAGAGCTTTATAAAGCACTGTGCCTATGTACAGGGACCATTGGTGGACCAACTAACTCTTTGTTTACACTAAAACAAAGTGTTAGTCTCCCATTTCAATGATTTCCAGTAGTGTCTATGGACCAAAAGGAGGGGGGGAATTTTCTCATGGGCTGAAGTAAGATCTGCAACTATATTATGTTAACAAATTTGGTGTCTTGAAAATTTATTTTTAGGAAAAAGTTTTAGTTTTTTCTTAAAATACATTTTTTTTGAAAGAAAGACTGATAAATTGTATTCATCCTTCTGTTGAAATAGTTGTAAGCTGCTTCATTTTGGTTTTAAGTAGTTGTTAGGAAATATTGGAAAAAGAATCTTTTGGTTATGCAAGTGTTGAAAGGCTATAGATGCACAGACGAATCTATGAATATGTGAAAAGATGAATATGTAGAATAAGACTTGTTTGCATAAAAATTGAAAAAAAAATCAGAGCATTGTTCTGCATGATTTATTGAGTCAAGAGTCTCACCATGTTCATACGTCAACACCCCTACTGAAGAAAAATAATCAAGTACACTTAAACTTTACATTAAAATCAATCAGTTATTCTTTTGAGAAAACCAACATTAGCTAAGCTAGGATCTTGGGATAAGCATGTGAGTGGACTACCCAAGGTTGAAAACCAAAACTAGTGTTGTTAACGAGCGAAAAAATCCTTCTACACTCATATTACTAGGACCAGCCCACTAACAATGGAAAAAAATAAGACAACATCGGACTGTAATTGAAGGTAGCCCGCCTTCTGTTACGAATCCTTTGGGCATTCTATGTACTAGGGGTCCCTTCAGGGATTTCGGAACTGATTCGGGGACTCAAGTATCCTACCCACACAGTGTGTTGTCTATGACTATGTCCCCCGTGGTAATGTCTGTGATTTGAGGTATCTTTAGTGGCCAAACTTCTAGGTACTTACATAAGGTGACTGGGACGGGTTGTCCTGGTACCTAACACGGATGGATCTACTCGGCCTTCAGTTTTTGGGAGGGTGCTCATCTTCACGAGAGTACTTGGCCCCTCAATCTGAGGTTCGAGCAAAGCTCTAGAGGAACTGTAACCATACATTTGGCCATCCTTCTCTATTATTCATTGAGATACTGGGTTTCATCTCCAGTGATCGGTGCTTATTAGATAAGGTACTTTCCCTCTGTTTGCTGACTGATATATTTAGTGTATTTTTTATTTTTTGGTACCTAAGTGCTATCATTTTTGAGATTTTAAAGAATATCACATTAAAATTTATTTGATAAAACTTAACGGTCACCGTGGCTACATCCAGCCCTTGTCTTCACTCTAGACGATTGTTAGGACTTCCTCCACTCATTGTGGAAGATTTGCTGAGTTCCACTGACTTGGATTCCTCATCTTCGAGGAATCAGTCTCCTAAATCTCACACGGGATCTGTGTGGACAACCGACAAGTCAAGTTTGCCAGAGGATTTCTTCACGGAAGGATTTCTTCCTCACTTTAACACTCTGCTCAAAACTTCGTCAGACCCCATCGTGGTTCCCATGGTACCTATACTTCCCTCTTCAGTAGGTGGAACTTTCCCATCTATCCAGTCAACGACTCACGGGTTGTGGAATTTTAGTGACACTATTGGTCCTCTACCACTTCCCCAGTCGACAATCATCACAACACTGGTAATGTGGAATCCCACTATCTCGTTTGTCCTTGGTACCACAACTCACATAACACCCTCTATAAGTGGAACCTAGCAGATGCCAGGTTCCACTCCTATGGTTCCACACTGCATACCTTCGACGAGTGCCACATATAGTGCTCCATATAACACTCAATACAGCACTAGGGGCGCAGTTCCTATTTACCAACAACACGGTCGGCTGCCAATGTATAGTTCCAATCCCCAGATTTAGATATCTGGTGGGGTTCCCAATATGCACATGCTAGTAGGGAATGTCACAGTTCCCCCTCCGTTCTCAAGCATCAATGGACAGTCGCTAATTGACATGAGCATTCCCTCTATCAATCAAAGCCAAATGGTTAGTTCTGTGTCAGTCAGGAATCCGCAAGGGGTTCCCAACCAATCCATGGGGGCACCCTACTCACAGACTCAAATGAGTCAAGGGGGCACCACTTATACTGGGGGCAATTTCATACCCGAGTATCAAAATCCTCATGGAAATCCACTCTACAACACCATACCACAAAGCAACCGCTACACCACGCAACCCACATACACTATGGGGAACCAAATGATGGGAGGAGCACAGAGCTCCTCAAGTCATCCGTCATCACCATGGTCCAATTCGGGGACACCTAACTCTCTGCCATTTTTGGAAACATTGGATATTCTTGACTTATACAAATTGACAAATGACCCCATCTACCACAACTTACAATGGCTGTCGATCCTGCATAAACTACCAACAGACATTCCCAAGTTCGATGGAAAGAAAGGGGAGGATCCAGGCACCTACATCACCACCTACCATCTTTGGAGTGTTTCTAACTCCATTGTAGATGATAGTGTCTGGTTACATCCTTTTCCCCGCACCCTTACTAGCAATGCAACAAAGTGGTATATTAAGTTACCACGCACGTCAGTAAATACCTTTGATAATTTAGTGATGGAATTCCTGAAGCACTTCTAGCTACCTATCCACTATGAGACTGGGACAAAGCTCCTCACTTCATTTTGTCAGGATACCGCACCCACATCTCCGATCATATTCATGAATGGAGACGTAGGAAAAGGTTAGTCAAAGCTCCCATTCCAGACTTTCTCTTAACGGACTGGTTCTACAGGTCCTTACTCCCACAAATCACTAGAGATGTTGCTTTAGGTGGTGCGGTCATAGAAGACCAATCCATACGTCGTGCCCAGAACTTAGAATTGATACATTCATAGTCTGGCACCCTTTATGATATAATCCCCAACGCTCATGGTAACCCCAATGCTTCCGCCACTCAGCACGCAGAGTGCACGCCGATGGGATTGTCAGCACAACCTTTGGGGCCACTGTAAAACAAATCAGTGGTTCCATTGCCAAGATGGCAGTGGAACCTCTACCAATATGACTACTCTTCCTGCCACTATGATAAACTCTGTGCAGTCCACACAAAATCCCAGTAGTAAGAAAAAGAAGAATAAGAGAAAGACTGCTCCTTCTGAGGAGCAGTCAACAAAGCAACCCAACCCAAAACAGAAGGTCATTGCACCTACTGATGATGAAAAGGATACACCTGCCAGATTTCCTTGTAAACTCTATGTTGAAGACCATGTAACATGGCATTGTCCGCGTCTTCAAGAATGCACAGATTACCTTTCCAGAAGAGATACTGGTAAGACCCTTGTTGTCCTTAGGAATCCTTTTCCCACTCAGCAACAGCAAAATCTTATTGCAAACCAATAGCAACCCATGCCAGGGGGCAACAATGGTTCACAAATTCCTTCATCTGGTGAAGGATCTTCTACCATTTTCACATTTAAAATGGTAGAACTCACCACAAGAGCCAAACCTTATGGAGCTCCTATTGCTCCTGCAGCAGAACCATCCTCAGGTCAAAACCCATCATCGCCCAACGATTTGCATATCGAAAGGCCAATTGAGGACTTTGTAATTCGACCCCCAAAAGGGGCACTTCGATGCACAATGCACAATACATTTGCATGTGCCACCCAACACTACAACATCATAGAGGATTTGGCACAAGTGCCATCAGCGATGTCGATGCTCGAAGTATTACAAACATGCCCCACCCAATGGAAATTTTTGCTTCCGGCTATTGGAGGTCTTGACCCTATGGATTCCATGCTTGCTATTTTCGACATGGACAAGTGTAAACCTCCCCTTTCCCACCAGCTTGTATTTCAGGTGCATATCACGTCGAAAGGTAAAGGTATACACAAAACTATCATCGATGAAGGTGCTTCTACTTGCTTCATATCAGCTTCATGTTGGCTCGCCCTAGGTTCCCTAACCCTATCCCCACCGTCAAACTCCCTTAAATTTTTCGACGGCCACACCTTTATCCCAAAAGGATACCTAGCTAGTTTTCCCGTCACTTTGGCTGGGAAAACCATATCGGTGGACGTAAAAGTCGTAGATAGAAAACTCGACTATAATCTCTTACTGGGTCACAGATGGACATATGGCATGATGGCCATCGTATCTACTATCTTTCACATAATCGAATTTCCATTGGATGGGAAGGTAGTTACAGTAGATTAGTTGTCTTTCTGCACCCCTAATTATTCACCATTACCAAGTGGCTCCATACCCCTAGAAGGAGGTGGAACTAACTCTTATGTTAGTTTAGGTACCGCTCTACTGAAGGCTTCTTCCCTCATGGGTTGTTTTCCTCTTCAGCCACCAGAGGTTTCACAAATGGTCAATATGCTTTCATCTATTCCTCATGAACAGACCGATCCATGGATCCTACCGACTCCTTCCAACATTGACACTTACAGAGAACAAATGTCATTGTCACCAACTGAATTGGCCTATGAAGCCATTCAAACTACATCCAAATCTCTGGACATTTTCATTTCAGTCAACGATACCACTGCCCCTCCCACAACCACTCCTTCTTTCAATCCACTCAATCAAGTCTTACCTAAGGATAAAGCTATTAGAGAGATCACAAGTTTAGAAGAGCAACCTTGGGAGGACTCGCATCATCATGTTTTGATATCTGATTCAGACATGATGCCTCTTAAAATGTTGTCACCTAACACACATGAAATCGTTTCCTCACCATATATGACTATCCAACTTTTGGACTCAGAAGGAAATAGGGGTAATATTTCACAAACATTGCTCCCCGATATTTCTGTCATGATAGGCATCGTGGAAAACATACAGAGAGGAGCCAATCACAATCCTAAGGAAATTGTGAGCTTCACCTACCCGTTTAGGGACTTCCGCGATGTTTTTCCTTGGTCTTATGAGGAAATGCATGGCATATACCCTTCTAATGTCAAGCATGAGATCGAGAAAGATCGAGCATTCTTTTTATGGTATTTTTCTTTCTCGTTAATCTAGAAAAACTCGAGTCTCCTTCTTTGGGCTCATTAAACTACTATAATGAAGAATAGAATAGAGCACTTTTTGAGATATTTTATTGCTCTTTAAAAAATATAAACATCTCTGAGTTTTTAGCATAGAGCTCATTAAATCTATGCAACGATAGTTAGAGCACTTTTAGGGATATTTTATTGCTCTTTAAAAAATATAAAGATCTCCGATTTTTCATCATTACACTCATTAAATACATGCAGCAATGCTCTGAGAAACTCTTTTTCGATCTTTTTCCAGCTCATTAAACAGAAAAATACCAAAGGAGCATTCTTTTTAGGCGCTTTTCTCTCACTCTTTAAACTAAAAAAATCCCGAGCTATGTCTTTCGGCTTGTTAAACTCGATAAAGATGACTTGAGCATTATTTTAGGTAGTTTTCTTGCTCGTTAAAACTGAAAAATCCCAAGTTTTTGTTACTGGGCTCGTTAAAAAAAGACAGTAGTAGCAATAGAACTTTATTTTTTGGGACCATTTCTTGCTCTTAAATCAAAAAATCCCCGAGTTTTTCCCCTCCTTCGAGCTCGCAAAACTATGAAGAAGGGATGAGTTGTTCTTTTCCCTCTTTTTCTCACTCACTAAACTGAAAAAGATACCCAGAGTTTTCTTCATTTGACTCATTAAAATTTTTGATGAAGGTATTGAGTTTGTCGTTGAGTGACTCATTAAAAATTCATGACAAAAAACGAGTTTAGTCCGTCACCTCGTACTCGTAATAAAATGAGGTCGACATCTATTGAAAATAGGTTTCTCTTTATCCGAGTTCAGTAGATTAACTTATGGAAAAGTAACCGATCCGGGAATACTATTAACCTTTTGTCACACCCAGTTAACTAACTATGACAAAGGGACCACCATGGAGTCTCTCTTTACGATCTTTTTAGACTCTCTAAATATGAAAATACCACTGAGTTGTCTAGTTTGGACTCTTTAAATTAGACAGACAAGATATAGAGTTGTTCTTTTTATGATACTTTTCAGACTCTTAAAACATGAAAAAATCGACGAGTTTGCTTGTCTGGACTCATTAAACTAATCAGATACGGCAAAGAGTCATTGTTTTTGGGATCCTTTTCAGACTCTTTGAAAATGAAAACATCAATGAGTTTACCCATCTAGACTCATTAAAAAGTCAGACGGGGAAAGTAGGTAACACAGATGTATTCTGTATTTGAAAGCATGGTTTGGCAACAATCATTCCCTTGAACATGGCATTCCCTCAGATAAACCTTCATTTTGGTGGCCTCTCAATATGAACCCTACCATCCTATGAGTTTTAGCCTATATACCCTAATGTAATTGCATCTCTGTATCCTAACACTCTATAGTTTTCATGAGTCTAGTGTTGTCTAGTTAAAACCGTTGTCGTGCCTTCTATTGTTCAAGGGGTTCCCATTTGTTTCCTCTATCAACCAATCATACATATCCTTTCATCATGCCCTCCATTGTTTAGACCCAAATGCTCAAAAGATTCCTCAAAAAACAAAATCATTCTTGTCCGGTTTCATGTCGACTGATGTAGGACACATCATTGCCTACCTTTCAACAGGTTTCTTCCTATCGACATCAACACTCTATCTAGGAAGATAACCCAGAAACACATTCAGTGCCTTGGTACTTGCAGACATTAGTGGCAGGTTACCTTGTGTTTGATCACGGGTTTTCATTATTAGCTCCTGGTTAAGCGATTCTACGAGTGTTCAACGACAAATAAATATTTCACACTCTCTAGTTTGCATTGTGCATCTTGGAGACCATCACCATTATTGGTGGCCTTACTCACATCTATTAATGGTCTCCATTATTGACTGGTAATCAGATGATTTCGTGCATGTTCAACGTTAACACATCTTATCACATGTACCAATCTATGTTGTTTGGTGAAGTGAAAATCAAGACCTTGGGTACAGGATTGCATCATTCAGCCTTGTTTCCTCTCCCAAGTTGTGGATATTGTTTCTTGGAGACAACTATTTCAGGATGATCTATTATGACACTAGATCCACTCTATGCTTATTGGCGGCCAAAATTGCTATATATCTGAAGAGAAAATTACTCTGACATAGCTACTGAGCATGGGAATGCCTAACTCAGGACATGATTTTAGCAGTTTATATATATGTATGTTGTTGTATCAGGTTTTCCCTTACCGCCCAAAGCTTCTCTCTCTAAAATTTTTTGACAAAAAATTATAGTTTTAGTAAAGCATTTCAGCCATCATCTCTGCCTCTAATCTCACACTTTAGGGGGCATCTGTTATAGGACAAAATGACCTCCTCATCAACTCAAAGGTGAAAGACAGCATGACTAAAGCAAAGACCACAATTGCAGGCCTTGAATCCACACTAACGTTGGTTTTGCACTGCTAACCTGCTCTATAAAGCTTGTTACCAAGCATAGAGGAGCGTTAGTCACCCTGATAACTCAAGTTGTTAGACCAGGGGGAGCGTTAGTGAAACTAAGATATGTTCAGTGGGTTAAGCCAATGAATCTGCTTACAAATATGTAGATATTTATCCCTAAGTTTGCTCAAGAAAAGCAGGGAAAGTCCAAAAAATCAAACTATTTGGAAAAATTCCAATCTTAAAAAGAAGGAAAAAGGGACAGAGCTGGAATAAGAGGCAAGTTCATTGCTCTTTCCCTAATGAACTCTAGGAGGAGCTTGGCAGCCCTAACTCAATTGCTACATAAGCAGTGAGAGGGCCATTGTGAAGGGGGTCAGAGCATTTGAAAGAATAACCCATTAAGCTGTTGTGGACTATCATACACTTGAAGAAGTGAGCTGAAAGAGAGAGACAGAGACAGAGATAGAGGAAGAAGGGGCAAGGGAAGGCTGATACAATGGATGGTTGTAATCACTCTTCCATTATAAATACAGAACTACAGTTGTGCTCCCTACTCCATAGTGTCTATAACATTGTTCATTGAGTTGTTCATTTTGATACTTGTTGAGTTGAGTAGTTTAAGTTGTATACAAGTATATATTCATTTTGCATTCTTATATTAGTTTTCAATATTATATGTTGTGATTGTGTTTGCCTTGCCTTTGTGCAGGAATTGTCTTGGAGCCAGCTTTGAAGGAGTTCTTCTTGGCTGCATAGCGATCTCCAAACAAATCTACAAGGAGACTTGAGGTAATCCTCTTTCCATACTTTGTCAACTTATATTTGATAGATGAACACGTGTATAACTTGGTAGCTTCTATAGATAATCTTACAGTTTGTTGAAGGTCCCGGGAAGGCCTTTGAGGGTAGTTTTAATTCTCAATACACCATGCATTTTACTCCATAGTAGAAGCTTGGGAGATCATAGTCCAAATCTCATTGAGTACACTGGCCTGTTGTGGTGGATGTTCGAGAAGTAGATTCCCCACTCCCACCTTGGTGGCATGAGAGTCTCGCTTTGCTAAAACCATAAGATCTTAGTATATCGACTTGTAGGTAGTTGGATGTACTTTTGGTGCTATATTGGCAACTACGAGGATTGATCCTGGGTCTCCCATAGATTAGGACTAGAAGTTACCAATTCACCATGTGGTTAAAAGAATAACAATGAAAACTACCCTAATGCAAGATATAATGGAGATGCAAGAACCTAAATAACACTCAAAAAGCAAAAGCAATTGTTTATAAATAACAATGAGCCAACTTAAGTACTGAAGAGGATACAAATTTTTAACACAAAATTCTCTCCAAACAAGGACAAATTGCAAAGGATAGAAATTCACTTTCAACAACAAAAAGAAACCATAAACCAAACTTGGCAAAAGAAAAACAAAAACAAAGTTTTTTGAGATCTTTTCTTTTTTAAAGAAGCAACCAAAACAAATTTTTAAAATCACCAAAATGCTACTAAAACTCAAAAGATCGAAAAAAGAGCAAAAGGAGTCTTTTCAAGTTACAAACTCGAAAATGAACAAAAACTTGAGCAAAATGACTTCAACTTGTACAAAACGACCCAAATAGCAGCAAAGAGTTTGACAAACTCACCAAGAAGCCAGGAAAGAAATACTTCCGAATTTTTCAAAAAGACTTTCAAAAAGCAAGAAAAGTTATGAGGCCACAAAACAAAGGAGAGAAAAACAAGTAGATTTGAAATCTGGGCTTGACACTGAAACTAAAAGCAATCTCATGTTCTAGAGGACTAGAACAATCAAGAACTTCAGGATGAAGTCTTGTGTGCCAAAACACAAATTACAAACTCGCTAAAGAAGCAAACCTAGGCCAAATCTTTTCAATGAGGAAGAGACTTCGAAATAGTAAGCTTGCAGAATAATTAAATTCTTCAGACAACAACTGACCACATAGAGACTGAAAAGTCTAGGCAACAAATCTATCTAGGCTGAAAGATCTGAAAATACAATAGAAAAATTTGCATGTGTGCAAACACATAGGCATGCACACGCGCTCCTGACACAGGAAACGTGCATATACGCAAGTTCAATTTACATAAACAAGCATGTATATGCAACTGTAAACAAAGTAAAGAGCATATACAAAGCTTTGTAAGAAACGATAAAACACAAATTCTGATCCAAAAAGATCAGACTTGAGGCCTAGGACTCTAGTAGACCAAATAAGACTATAATCGCAAGCAAACCAAAGGCTGAGCCCTCATTGAGAATGAACAACCCAAACTAGGAATAACAAGATTGTTATCCCTAGCATAGTTGCCAATTCTGTTTCGAGTGAAAGAACCTTAGGGTTTTGGGTTAGAACCCCAATAGAGTAGAAGCAAACTACAACAAGAAATACTCAAACAGCTTAGGCAAGATGCTTATATTATCAAACTACATAAGAGCGACCATACTCGGATTTCCTTCGTTCGAGTAGGTCCCACATGATTCAGACCCTCTGCAACTCCCGATGTTCTTCAAACCTTAAAATCATTCAATTCAAACATATATAGAAGTATAGAAGTAAATAATATTCACGAAATTGACTTTATATCATATAAACAAATGATTGATCATACATCAAAACAACATTCATATATCAATTAAAACATAATTTGATGCATAAACATAGTTAATTTTGGAAACAAGACAACATTTCTTTTATTGTAGTAAGCTATAAATAACATGGAGAGAATTCACCTGAGTCTTTCTTTGGCTCCAAGCAGAACCATCCTCCGGATTTGTCCTATCCCAGCCTTCAACAATCTTCTTCCATCACCAACACCATGATATCTCAAGCAAAAGGAAGGATATCTATAATCAAGGAAACAAGGGTTTCCTAAAGCTTGGGGAAGTGCATGAGGTACAAGGATTTATCAGACTCAATCAGGGATAATCTCAGTATAGTAACTCTATCTCTTCTTCTCCCTTAAGGCCTTCCCATAGAATTCTATTTATTCCTCTCCCAATTCGTTTTTTGGTTGGGAAAAAGTTGGGAAATAGTTGGGCCATGTGAAATAGGAGGTAATCGAAAGGTAACCCGTGATCTCCACCCAAAATTAAGGAAATTTAAATTTTTAAGTGTTTTAATACATATACGTGGGTTGGGTATTGACTGACCCACGTGTACACGCTTTTAGCTCAGGGCAAAGTAGCGTACAGGGAATAAAACATTGTTTTTTATATATTTGGACCAAGTCTAGAAGGAGGGGTTGCCCTAGGCCATAAATAAAGCATCATATATACCAATAATGGTAAATGGTTCTATAACAACCATATAACCATATAACCATCATTCTATCTAGAATCCAGTCATCAAATGACCATAACCACTACACATACTATGAACTCATGGATGACAACAACCACTACATCATTGTACACTTGACCACATGTGAACACTAACTTGGATAAGAAATGAATAATAAACCACACACTCATGATGACACACTCCACAACAACACCATCAACTTCCCAAGGCGACCTCACTACAACCATGACTCATATCATACAAATGCAACAAGAAGGTATCACAACACAAGAAATGCATATGAAACCGACATGAATGCATGACCAATACATAGCCCATCCAGTCTAAGGGGTGAACCATACTTTGATACCACTCTGGAGCACCCTCCTCCCACATTTACCCAAGTAACTCGCCAACCAGGGTAAACATGTGATGAGAGGCTACCATGATGGGATTCAACCTCCTATGTGGCCTTAAGAAAGTGGAATCAATGGAAACACACCATACAGACCCTCCACATTAGCAATAGAACTCCCTGGAGCCAACCCAACCACTCAGGTAGCTAGCCCCTGAGACCAACTAAATTTTTATACCATTAAGCCCCTAGAATCTCCCTTGATGTGGGCATGCATGCCTCTAGAAGGCCCTAGATGCTCCCACAACATGGTATGCTAGCATCTAGGGACTTTTCAAGCAAGTTTTGTGCATGCGTCCCTGGGATTTGAACCACTTTTTCAGGCCCAAAGTCCAGGTCACTTCCCAAAACTAAATGACACCTTCAGAATAGAAAGATAACAATGGAATCATGATACAAATGCAAATATTGTAACAAACACTCAACTTGACCCCTACTAACCATGATATGAATATTTTCAAACATATCACAAATATGTAATTTACAGGAGTAAACAATAGATCTGGGCATAGGTTTCTCATAAGTATCTGAGAATCGCTAAGAAACATTGATCCCTTAAATCATTATCTGTATTATCATCTATTAGGCCATAAATACATTTTCATTCATTTACAAATCAAAATATGAGGAGATCCATACATAATCACTATCATAATACATGCTTATAACCAACATAATAACCACAGAAATATCAAGGATACATCAGACGTAGAATCCACATATAAACTAGTACATTTATAAATAAGATATCAAGGAAAGAACCTCTTATTAATGAATGCAAAAGCCAACTTGGGATGGGACTATCACGTTCCACCTAACCATAGAATGGTTGAGCTAAGCCTCTCTTCAGCCATTCACTGTTGTGTCATATTCAAAGCATGAATGTGGGACTGAACCAACATAACTAACCAGGTCATCCTGAGGCTGAACAACCTCACCCTTATCTATAGAAACTAGGATTTACTGTAATCCATCTTGGATAACTAGGCCAAATAATAAACATGTAATAACAGGATTTACCATGATCTCCACTAGATCACTAGGCCTAAACAAGCATGGATGCCATCAGATTTCTCCACCTACACCGTGAGGAATTTTCATGTCTCCTAGTCTCTCGGGCTTTACAACAATCCACAATTTGATCCAAGGATTACTAATCCCTAAACCAAGACACCACCCTCTAGTCTTACCATATATCTTGCCATTCACTAGTCAAGGATTCCTAAGCCCATGGAGGCAACACAAAATCTAGATTATATCGCAAACCATAGTCCATTTAAGGGGTTACTAGTCCATGTATTCTATTATTCATAGATCCACCTCACTCAGCTTTGAATCCATCTGATAATCTAGCTCAACCAAAACATGAGAACCCCATCACACCATCACTATCTGGAAATGGAAAGGCTAGGTTGAAAACATTGTCGCACCTGGCACAACCCTTTCCATAACAATAAAGAACCACATGCAATACCATGCATGCCAAATATAGCAAGCAAAACAAACATGCAAATCAATACCTGCAAAGAATCATGTTGTAGCTACTTGATCCTACTCTTCCTTGCTTTCTCCTTCCTTCCTCTTTCCTTCTTTTCCTTTCTTGATCCAATGCCAAAGTGCTCCAAGAAAAAATCTAAGTGTCCAAGAGTGAGAAAGAGAGAGAGAGAATAATGAGAGAGCTCCAAAATATAACTGAAAAAAGGTTACAAACTAATCCTCATAAGACCTCTTATCAATTAGGCCTATATTTTTTTTTTTTTTTTTCCATTATTTTCCTTCAATTTCCTCCTCACATGCGAACAGTGACCTTTCACCTTCCTTTTCTCCTAATTTCCATTATTTTCATAAATAGATGTGCCAAAAATGTCATTTTTCCTTTTGAAAGCCTTAGCCATTGCCTTTACCAATTTCCCTCACTATAATAAACCAAATGAACACCCACTAGGATGTTTTTCCTAACACTCAGCATGCTATAAGTGTCCCATCAAGTGTGGTTATTATTTTTCCTTTATTAACTTTTATTACATGAAAGTTTCACCAGGGTTGTTACACCTAGGGTCTTAGTTGTCTCAACTTTATTTTTTTGGAAAACCAAACATTTCACCAAAAAAAATTTAATATCAAATTTAAGTCCATCCCAAAAAAGTTCCTTCTTGACCTTGTGGCAAGTTTTTTAAAAACTTGAGTGCCCTCCTATAGGAGAGGTGTGCAATTCCAAAAGGACCTTTTGTTTAAGTTGGGATTTTTGACATAGATATAAGTGATCTTGGTACCATAGTGAATCATTTTTCCAAACAAATGAATCAAATTCATTGGGATCTTGTTGCAACTTGTGAATGAGTGTCCATACCTCTTCATCATTCTTTTATTCATCCTTTTTTTTAGTTATCCAATCAAGTTGGATAATAGAAATGACACAGAGAAATGCTTCCACATCCTCGTCCCTTCTTGAGAGTGCATCTGCAAAAACATTTTTCTTCCCTTTTTTAGATGATTTCAAAGTCATAACCCAACATCATTGTCACCCATTTTTACTTCTCTTCCAAAGATAATTTTTGTTACAACAATTATTTAAGGCTATCATGATCTATTTTTACCTTGACGTATCTTCCCATTAGGTAAGGGTGTCATTTTTCTTCAGTGCATGTAGTATTTCCAACACTTCCTTCCCATAAATATGATTTTGTAAATACTTTCCCTTGATTAGACAACTTTCAAAAACAATGGGTCTTCCTCCTTTCATTAAAATAGTGCCAATGCCATTTCCTGAGGCATCACATTCCACAATAATAGTTTTTTTAAAGTCTAGTGTAGCTAATACCAAAGCTTGGCACATTGCCTCTTTAAGATGTTCAAAGGCCTTAGTTGCCTCTAGAGTAAAACAAAATACATGTTTTTTCATTAATGTTGTTAGAGTTGTTTTTATCTTCCCATAATCCTTAACAAACTTGTGACAATACCATGTCAACCCAGGAAATCCTCGAAGATTCCTTAAGGTTGTGGGGATTTTCCATTCCTTGATGGTTTTAATATTCTTAGGGTCTACCTTAACACCCTCATGGGATACAATATGACCCAAATATTCCAATTCTTGTACCCCAAAGAAAAATTTGGAAGATTTTGCATACAATTGTTTATCCTCTAATAGTTTGAGCACCCTGTCAACATGTTGAATGTGATATTTCCAAGACTTCAGTAAATTGTCAACCATATTCAAGAAGCATATAAGAAACAATCATAACAGACGATATGATAAAGAAGTTTCTATAGTGTGGAATTTGTCTCTCAGCCCTGGATCAAGAGTGCGAAGGCTGCTTCATTAGTGTTTGCAAGAAGATTATGACTACATGATGCAATCTCGGTCAATATAAGGATGAGTCCCCTTATCTAGAATAGAACATCTCTCCCGAGCGATATTATTCTATAAAGAACTCTTACTCACAAGAATTTCCCCTTTACCATGGCAAGCAAAAGTCTCTCACATAAAATGAAACAACGATCCTCTCATAAAGTGGGATACGTGGATCTCAGAATCAAATCATCATCTCAACAAAATCAAATGAACACATGGTAATAATGTATCTTATACCTCAAAATTTCAGGATGGCATGAAAATCGGTTACTTGAATGAAGAAACATCTTGCTCCATCATGCTCCTTGAGAAAAATTATGAAATTTGAGTATAGACACGACCCCTTTCTATCTCGGTCAAATCTTGGCTCCTCGGAAATCTTTTAGATTCCTCACAAAGTCTCTTCTAGACATGGGCCTAAAAATTTTTACTTGGATGAAGAAATGGATCGGACCATTAGACTCCTAGTGAAAAACTAGTTCAAATGAATATAAACTTGAGATGTTTCTGACACCATAAAAAATCAGCCCCTAAAGAATATCCAAGGTTTCTTAATGGTTTTGCATAAGGAATATTTCATGGGATATTCTAGGGAATATTCCCCTTGAATATTCTCTTTCATAAATAGCACCTCACCTGGGCACGATTCCTTCTCGGCTCTTGGTTCTGCACACACTTTGTTCTCTATTGTGGGACTCCCCTCGTTTCTCCATCGGTCGAATCAGAATTCAGGGTTTTATATAAAATTTATGGGTGTTAAGAACAAGGAGCCCCATTGGGCCATTGGCAGAGTGAGCTGATTATTACGGGGCCTTGTTGGCTTGTTGGGGTCTAACCTAGGCTCAGAAGTGATTTAGTCAAACAAATCCCGAAACTACTGACCCTTTCAGTAATAGTTCGCAAAGCGTGGACTGAGGTCTCACCCGAGGTAGTATGGGAGGATGTTGGAACCAGGTTCCCTCACCCTAGGGATGTCTTGATGAAGTCTGGGAAGTTCGCAAACCGATCCTGTGTGCTTGCACTGCTCTATGCAGCTATCTAACCTTTGCATAGCTCTGTAAAGAGTGTGAAGAGGCATGGTCTAGATCCCTTGTCTTTACTATGTTACTATTATAGATCTGACTTAATTTTGTCGGCCTAGTACTCTTATCAATCATTCAACAATCATAACAAGTGCATGCAATCATAAACTATAAAGAGATGCATAAGAGTATAATAGAAGAATAAACCCATAGATCTAAAAACAGATGTACAATATTTAAGAATAAACTTATCTTTTATTAAACTTTTGTTCCGTTACAATCCCAACTCCGCCCAATGCATTTAGCTACAGGGATCCACACACACAACTGCGGACTCTACCAAGCCTCTACACACACAGTTGCGGAGCCTCTCCTTACTACTACAACCCAAGACTTGGACTTACAGACTTAGAACGAAATCCTTATTCAAAAAGCCATAATACCTAAGACCAAGACTAAAAACTGACTTCTACACTTAGAGCCTTGCTTTATTTATACATTCTCATGGTCCGCAGACCATGGGTAGGTTGAAACATTATATATTAAATTACAATATTTTAGGGCAGACAACCCTAGACTCTTGCACTCCGCACTTGCATTTTGCAGGGTCTTTACATTATATTGACCCAAAACTCGACTTTAAGCCCCAAAAACCCACTATGGGGGGATTCGCTACCCAACAAGCCCCCAACACAATCATCGTGACTCATCCCGAGTCACTTGGCTAGTGTGGAGATCCTGGCACGAATTCCATCCAACTGTGCCTGTGTATTGTGAAGGTCCGTAACTCATCGTGCTACCATTGTCTGGATTTGCTCCCTTTCTACTTCAAAATCATCTTCATCTGACTTGATCTCCTACTGTGATGCCAGCTTCTAGTACCTTTGTTTATAGTCCCACACCTCTATTCGACTCCTTGGGTCACGGAGACTGTGCTTCAGTCGGTTAGTCAAACAGTCGGCCCATCCATGTAGGGCTTTAGGCGACTGCCATTTACTCTTCCTGGGAAGGGCTCTCCATTAAGTTTGACGAGCTTGACCGTGCCTCTGTCTGTGACCTCTTTTACCACATATGGTCCCACCAATGCATTCTGAATTTTTCCAGGAAATTTTTCGAACTTGCTATCATACAGCAACACTAAATAATTTACCTTGAATGTGTGCAACTTGATATGGCGATCGTGCCAAGATTTCTCGCATTGTTTCTGTACCTACTGATGGAATCCCGCCAGAAACCGTTCTTCCTCAAGTTCTTCCAATTATGTGAGCCTTTCTTCCAAGGCTTCTCGATCTGACATGCTTGTCATCGCTACTATCCATAAACTGAGTACGATGTGTTCAATTGGCATGACTGCTTCATGCCATAAACTAACCTGAAAGGTGTCTGACCTGTCAATTTCTTGCATGTGGTTCTATATGCCCATAATACAGTAGGTATGCACAAGTCCTAGTCATTTCGCTGCATGTTACATACTTTGGTTAGCATAGTCTCTAGAATCTTGTTGAATGCTTCTACGGTCCCACTAGCTTGCGAATGGTACAATGTACTTTGCTAATGATACACCTGGAACTCCTCAATGACTGCATTGATAGTTTCATTTAGGAAGTGTGTTTCGCAATCACTCATTAAAATTTTTGGGCATCCAAACCATGTCAACACGTTGTCGAACAAAAATTTTCCAACTGCAACAGCCATGCAGTCCTTAACTGGTTGTGCTTCTGCCAATCGAGTTAGGTACTCTGTCACGGTGATGATGTAGCACACACCCGTCTTCCCCTGAGGTTTAATTGGCCCCACAAAGTCTATCACCCATTTTTCGAATGGTTGCAGTGTCATCTATGGATTGAGTGGCATCTCATCCCTTCGTGATGATTTCCCAGTCTGTTGACATACGTCGCAAGCTCAACAGTATGCTTTCGAATCTTGATGTAGGGTTGGCCACCATAGTTCGGCGGGAAGAATCTTATGTGCCGTCGCTTGTCCCACACAATGTCCTCCTGTAGCCCCCCCATGTACTTCCATGAGGATCTGTCCTCGTTCAAATTCGGGTACATATCTTCATAATATCTCATTGTTTCCCTTTTTGTAGAGGTGCCCAACGATGATAGAAAAATCCGCCTTATGTACCACCAATTCCTTCTTCTACTAGACTGAATATCCATATGGCCCAGTCCCTATGGTTAGGAAATGGATTATATCTTCGAGTGGACGTCCGCAACATGCACTGTATAGAGTTGTGGATCAGGTAGTCCTTCCTCCAAATTTGTTGGCTCCTCACCGTTCTCAATTCGTGATAGGTGATCTAGTCCTACATTTAGGCGTCCCGACTTTATGATGACCTCAAAGTCATACTCTTGAAACAGTAATAGCCATTTGCATATGCGCCCCCCCAACACAGGCTTGTTCACCAGGTATTTCAACACGGAATGATTGGTATACATCTTGAAGTGCCCACAAAGTCAATAGTGGCGGTATTTCTGGAGTGCGTATACCATTGCCAATCCTTCATGCTTAGTAGTAGAATAGTTCTTTTTGGCTTTGGATATCCGCCAAATCGTAAACATGATCAAGTGATACACAACTTTTGTTCCTTCCTAGGTAAGTACAACGCCCAGTGCAATACACAACGCATCAACATGTACTTGAAATTCGATATCCCATTTTGGGAAGACCAAGATGGCAGCAGATGCCTTTTTTTCCTTTAGAACATCCAAAATTTTCTTACAATCATCATTCCAACAAAATGTAGCATCCTTTTTCAATAACTATTCCATTGGTGCTATTATTTGTGCATAGCTCTTAATAAATTTTCTATAGTAACCAGTGTGCCCCAACGTAGCGCGTAGTTGTTTGACACTTTGTGGTGCTTCTAGATTGAGAATAACAACAATCTTCGCAGCGTCCACCATTAGGCCTTGTTTGTAGACTACATGGCCGAGCATATTTCCAAAGGGGACGAGGAAGGTGCACTTCTTAAGATTCAACGCAATCTAGTGTCATCTGCAAGTATCCAGCATCAATCATAAGCTCGCTATATGGTGTTTAACTAACCCAAATATAGTCCAATCATCCAGATAGACCTCCAAAAACTTGTGGATGTATTCCTTGAACACGGCCACAACTACGCGTGAAAATATCATTGGCGCATTCTTTAGTCCAAGGGCATAATGGTGTATTGAAAACAACCCCATTCTATTGCGAAGGTTGTCTTGCTCCTATCTTCCTGTGCGATCTTGATTCGATGATACCCTGAGAAACCATCCATGAATGAGTAAGCCTTGTGTCCACCAACATTCTCCAATACTTCATTTGTAAATGGTGTCGGGAATGGATCATGAACACAGGCGTCATTAAGCTTCGTGAGGTCCACACAGATTCTAATTTCGCCCTTCTATTTTTTCTCTTGTACTACCATAGGACTCACCCAGTCTGATTCTTCCACTGGTTCAATAATTTTGGCTGCAAGCATTTTGTCTAATTCTTCACAGATGTTTTCTTTATACTTCGGATTCAAACGGTAAGGTCACTACTTAATAGGCTTCGCGTATGGTTTCAGAGTGATCTTCATCATCCCTAAGTCACCAATGATCCCTTTAAATCTGTGATTTTGGTCAGGAACAAATCTTGATATTCACAGAGTAACTCAGTGACCTTATCTATCGTAGCATCATCCCAATAGTCCCCAAGTGTTGCGTGCTTTGGCTTTGCATCTGTAACAATGTTTACCTGCTTTGTCTTTAGTGGCACAGTGATGTAGGGGTCCTCAATTGATGGTCCTCGAACTTCGCGACACCCTTCAATTTCTAGAATATTAATATTTCAAGGGTCGTCATCATCCTCCTCTACTTGTATGTTATAACATTCTAGGGCATGGCTTAACTGGTTTTCCCATGTCGGTTGAACTACTTCCCGTGGTTCCTGTGGTATTTTGAATATGGTGGCTTTCATGGCTTGCAGCGCGTTGTCAACAGTATCCGACCATCGGTCTTCAAATGTGAATGCTAACAAAAATCCCTTGCATAGAACATCCCATATGCCCATACCATGTCAGAGTTCCATCTCGGTATACCAATTCATGGGTATGACATCTAGGGTATGATAGAATAAGCATACCCATTCAATTTGAGGCTCTTCTTCACAGACCTTGGTCCATTTTGTGAGGTGTGTGCACGGGTCATCACGTCCATTGTATTTATCTGCTAACTGTAGTTCTGGTTTCCCAAATCGTAGCCGCATCATCCTCCTATAGCCGTGCCATTTCTCAAAATTTCCTTGATGTGTTCCCCATCAATGCATAGGTGTTGTACACAATGCCCACTTCAATGCATTGAACCACTGTTGCTCTGGTACTGTGCTCTCAAACTTGCTCAAGAATTCATCCACCACTGTCTATCCATCATATGTTGGTAGATCTCGGGCATGGGCTATTATGCAACATAGTGATCTAGTCATCATGTTGCAATTCAGCGTTGTCACTTCGTTCAACTAATTGTGCCAGCATTCATCTTCTTCGTCTAAATCCGAGGTGCAGGAACCTATGTGCTCTCACAAGATCCTTCCATCTGTAGTCAAATTCACCCAATCCTGATCTTGCGCAGTTATCTTGTAGATACAATCTAGCTCATCCTCGCTTGCATCGTCGTGCACAAGTTCAGTGTAGCGCGCTCCTTCGGCTAGGTCTAGCGGAACTACTATGCGGAGGGACTTTTTCTCGAATATCATATTCTTCTTCTTTAGATTGATGACTCCATTCATATCAGTGGCCTAGTCTATTCCAAGCAACACGGGACAAGGATTGTTGTCATCAATAATCTCTATCACTTCAAAGTCCATCTCCATGATTGTGCCTTCGATATCCACTGTTACCCCTTTCAATCTCCCCATAGGAAAAATTTTATATTGGTTAGCCAATCGCAATTGAATGGTGGACCACTACAACGTGGGCCTGCCCATGCGTTCCCACGTCTACTTTGTTAACACATTCATGTTCGAACTCAGGTCTAAGATTACCTAATCCATTTCATATTCACCAATCTGTGCTGTCAATCTCATTTCCCTCTCGGTGCATAATGCATGCTTTCCCAGCTTCTGGATTACGTGCGGTTCCCCTAACCTGGCGCACCTAGTTATCAACTCCTGTAATCCTTTAACCACCTTATTATCACACAACAATTTCATGCATGTCTCTAAAAAGGTAGTTAGCATAGAAGGATCCATCCCTGTCTCTGGTTGATCCTTACTACCTGAAGTAGAGGCCTCCTCGAAGCTCTTCTTATCTTCCATAAACGTCTCCTTTGCGTGTTCCAAGTCAAACTCGGGTCCCTTTGTAGGAGCCTTGCGAACTCATGTATCTTCCTTGGGCTGCTTCCCCTTATCTTCCCTTGTGGTCACACTGCTTCTGAGCACCATGTTCATGTTGAGGTCTTCTTCGCACGGTTCAGACCTCATGATCTGGATATTCTGAGTCAGAGTAGGCTGTAGTACCCCTTTCTCATGCATCTGTGTGATCAGCATAGGACAATCTACCATTTCATGATCAAACTGCTCACAGTATGAACACGATATTCTCGTTGGGTTGGTACAATTACGAGCATAGTGCCCTGGTCCTTTGCAATTGTAACAAATTAACTGTTTGTGGCCCCTTCCTGGCCCCCTTCCTCCTCATCCTCAACCTCACCCTTGAAATCCAGTGTGCGCCATCCCCACAGCTAGGTCAACGCCTCATGTTTCTGTCTGCATCCTATACGCTAGGGTCCATTCCATCATTAACTCATAACTATGACAAGTACACTCGTCGTGGCCCACCGATCTACAAAAATTGCAAAATAGCTGTTGTGGAGTCTATGTGTACTTCTGCAACAATTGATAGTTATCTGTCATGTGATTTCCTCACACTTGAAAGATCACACACCAGAGCACGGGTGTTGCACTTGGCCCTGCCTGTGCCTTTGGTCTCAATGGCATTGGTCCCCCTCCTACCAAGTAGTTCGCGAATATCGAACAATGATCCTTGTTGTGGCCCTGGCCTTTACATTTTATGCACCACACTCCTTCGCGCATCTCGGGATGGGGTGCCCTATCCTACTTCAAACTTTACATCTCCAAGCATAGATTTTGTAGCTGCACATGGATATGTTGGACTCCCAACCCCAGATCCTGTATTGGTGTTTCATGCAACCTCGTTTCCATTTCCAATGCTTTGGCCTGGGTTGAAAGCTTATGTTGTGACAGCGTCGTCCTCAGGAGTGGTGTCAAAGATGCCACAAACCACGTGCGGTGCTATTCATCCATTAGCGTCATATTAGCCTCTCGGATCGTACTCTTCAGTCTTTGATCCAGATCCTAGGCGGTCCCACCTAGAAGCATCAAGATATCTTTAAATATGATGATTGATTGTGTCTCTAATTTTGGCCAGCTAAATTCTCTGTTCAGTGCATTCTGGATCTCTGCTATTCCTGCATTTGGGTGATCATTCGAGTGCTTGATATACCATGTCAGCGTGTGATCCTGCAACACACTTACCAATGTGGTCTTCTTAATGTTGTCATCCATGACCCCTTGTGATTCCCACACTTCCTTTACCACGAACCAGAACTAGTCCGGAACTTATTGCCTACTCCTCTGAATACGGGTAGCTTTATCGCACTCGCCATGCTGAACCGTGGGGGTGGTGGAGGTGGGGTGGGTGAAGATGGAGGTGAAGTAGGTGAAGTAGGTGAAGCGGGTGATGGCATAAGTGGAGGTGATAACTATGGAATGCACTGCCTTATCAAACTGATTGTACTTCTCGGAGAAACCTGAGCACGCTCTTCCTCGCTCTCTCACAAAGGTTAAATTAAGGGACTGTTTCCTAATCCTTTGATACCTTTGTAGATATTTCTGCTCCGTGTCATTCCAAACATCAATGTATTCGCCTAACCCGCTTTTCACATAACAACATCTTAATCCAGGTACTCATGGATTTGATGTACCTACCTATTGTGGCCACCAACAACCCCCCTCCTTATAAAGTGTTATTGCTAATACTAAATAAGTCGGGACCCTCAGTAAAAATCTAAAAAATCAGTTAGTGTTATATTTTCTTTTTAGATAAAACTTACAACATCATGGACTTAGGAAAATACCTTGAAGAATCTAAAAAACCTAAGTTTCATAATGAAGAAAATAAAATTCACTCCTTAAGAGATATCGCATCGTGCAAAGAATGATAGGGTACCTTCTAATGAGTTAAAATGATGAAAAATGCGAGATTTTGACGCGAAACTTCATCGCATCACATACGTTAAAGAAGCACTCACATTAAAAAACACTAAAAAATCACCGATATGCGATATCGCATATCGCACATCGCAAAAATCACATGGATCACACATAAGGATTATAACGATATTGCGATATTGCAATGTTGCGATACTGCGATACTGCGACACTGCAATGTTGCGATACTGCGATACTGCGACATTGCGAAGTTGCAATGTTGCGATATTGCGATACTGTGACCTTGCGATAGAAAAACATGATGAAATTGTGATTTGCGATACAGCGATCTGCGATATCGCAAAGCAAAATCGCAAGACCCCTCCATCGCAGTTGGTTCTGGCTCATTATTCAAGAAAACTTTTTCAGCCAAGAGTTGGTCATGCATTTTAATGTGAATTAATGAGTTGTTGCCAGTTGTTAATGAAGTATGGTATTGTGTTTTTCAAAGAACTATCTCACGTAAGGTGGCATGTTTTGGATATCTTCGGCATTTAAAGTTTTCTTGTCATTAGTCTTTTTATCATTACTTCCACCTCAATGTAAACTGCAGGAAAGAAGGACGAAGCGTTATACAAGACTATGTGTAGAAAACTATGAGGAGGAAAGGCAGCACTCCAATGTCCATTTCGGAAGGCACACCTAATCCACTTAAGGGAGAGAAAGGGCTGCAGAACTCTTCTGAGGCGTCCATCACAGATTTCTCATATACAGCCATGGTTGAATGGGTACTGAATGATGATGATACCAGAAACAAACAGTTTAATTCTCAAGTCAAGAGCTCACGGAATCACTATTTTTACAAATTTTGAGCTTTATACCGGATGAGAGAAAAAGGCGCAAGAGGCAAAAAACGCATCAACGAAGCCTGGATCAAGAAACAGAGGCAGTTTTCGATGCGCGATTAGCGCTTAGCGCTAATCGCGCATCGCTAAGAAAACTTGCTCGAAAAGGAAGGCTCCTAGTTACTCAGTCACCTGCAAGCCTCGAAAATTGCAAGAAAGCAGCGATAGAAACAAACTGGAAACAGAAGACTGAAGGAAAAGCAGAAGCAGTCCAAGGTTTAACCAAGTTGAAATGGGATTTTTACCAGGTATACATGGTAATGACACATAGTCATTGGATGACTCTCAAGTATATCATCAATTTTACTTAGAAGATAATGCCAGCTCTTGTCGATTTTGTTTGCTTAACTCAACCAAAGACGAAAGACAGTGAGCCGACTCCACTCAGGAAAATACTGAATGCTTGTGACATTAAGGAGCAAATTTAGAAATAGTTAGATAGTAGATTTAATTTTAGAAATAGTTTTGCTTAGAAAAAGGACGGTCATTTAAACCGAATCCTCAATTTCTGTAAATAAGTTATTTAGTTAGTAGTATTTAAACCCTTCTCATGAATTTAGAGAAGGGTCCAGAAATTTATCAAAAACTTGTCCCCAGAACATGCACTTTTACACCCTCAGAGGAGGTTTTGGTGAATGAATGGAATAGGGTTTATTTGATATTTGCATTTGATATTTGCTACTGATGTTGCACTTATGTACTCTTAGTGGATGTTAAATCAAGGAGAAATAAATCAATTATCGCTTGAAGCTCATGAGTAGGACTAGTTATAAATGGTACTTTTATCTCTTAACCATTCCTGCTTATGCGTTAAAGTGATATTCAGTTTTTAGTTGTTTATATATTACAGCATGGATGTCTGAGTTATCATTTGGCACTTTTGTACGATGATAACTATTTGTTTATGTTTAGTGTATGAATAGCTCATTTATGCGAGAAGTTTTCACAACTGTTTCGTCTAACTTCTTATACGAAGTAGTTCATCCTTTTTGAATTCTTTTCTTATAATAGCTGAATGATCTTTATTACCAGTTATTGTTTGAAATCTTTTTAGATCGCATAGAAGAAAGATCACACCACGGGTTACCATAAATTTTGATGTTTTTTTGTTTGTTAGAATACAATATCATAGCATTAGATTAGAATTAGGATAGAAGTGTTCCATTTAGAATAGAAATACCCATCTTTCTCACACACACACACTGAATTGGGAAACTAGTCCCATATACCTAGTCGGACCCGCTATACCAAATGGATAAGGAGCTGCCAACCAAGGTCCGGACCGGTCGGATATCCCCCTTGTTGTTGACCCGATTTTCGGGGCCTTCAACAGGTTTGACAAATCAAATTTCAATTTCAATTTATGTGGACAACATATGAAATGGGGAGCATACCAATTGAAATTCCACCTTGCATAAATTCCTGGACATGAAGTAGGGCTTTGCACAAATACAAATCCAGAAATCATCCATAGAGCCCTCAAATCATTGGAAGACATAAAGACAACCAAACTAACCAAGGAAACTCTGGGGAATAAAATGGAAGGGGGTGGAGTGATGGGAGGTGACCATGGGAGTGGTTCTTCTTCAACATCAATTTCTACATCCAACCCCATAGCTGCATTGTCATTTTTGTTCCTAAAACCACACTTGGTGCACAACCATCTATTAGGTCTACTCTTAAAAAAATAAGAAGGAAAAATAAGACAAGTAATTGGGTAGGTGTCTTCTTTGGAGTGATTTTACCTTCAACATTGCTAAGAACAATCCATTTTTCCATGCCATAATTGATGTTATTGCTATTGTTGGCCTAGGGTACATATCCCCTTCCTAAGATGACTTTAGAGGACATATTCTTCACAATGAAAAGGTTGAATGCACTGCAATATTAGAGGAGTTTAGGGAAACATGGGCATAGAAAAGATGTAATGTGATTTCAGATGGTTGCACTGATCAAAATGGTAGAACCCTTATTAACTTCTTGTTTAATTTTCCCAAGGGGACAATGTTTATGAAATATGTTGATGCATTTTCACATATCAAAGATGTACAATTATTATGTGATTTATTAGGCGTGCTCATTCAGGAGGTGGGTCCAAAACATCTTGTCCATGTCGTAATGAACAATGTTGCAAATTATGTTGTTGTTCACAAGATTCTTATGAAGAGGCATCCTAACTTATCTTAGACACCTTTTTTTGCACATTGCATTGACTTGATGTTGGAAGACATAGGAAAACTTCCCTTTTTTAGAGATATTGTTGAATCATCAAAACATGTTACAAAATTTATATATAATCATTCATTTGTGCTTCATTTGATGAGAACATTCACCAACAACAAGGAGTTGGTGTACCTTGTTATTACAAATTTTTCCACTAGTTTCGTATCTCTTCAATCTCTCTTGAATTCTATCTGGAATGTGAAGAGAATTTTTATTTCAGAGGAGTGGCATGCATTTTCATTTAGCCACAAACCAAAGGAAGAGGCCATATGCAGGCTAGTTTCATATCGGGAAAGATTTTGGGAAGGAGTGTAGGAGGCATGTCGCATTACTAAACCTTTGGTAAAGGTTCTTCAGTTAGTTGATGGAGACAATCCCGTAATGGGTTACTTGTATGAGGCCATGGATAGGGACAAAAAATCCATTCAAAAATATTATGATGGTAAGTGGGATGAGGGGTTTGAGAAACAAGTGATTTTGTCTTAAGGGGGCCTGACTCAGGTTCAGAGTTGTTCGCACCAACCAACAAAACCCTAATTGTTGGCCCTTTCAGCAACAACCTGCATAGTGCAGGTTGTAGTATCACTTGAAGCAGTATTGGGGGATGCTAGAACCAGGTTTCTGCATCCATAGACAGTGTGATAAGTGGTCTTAGCTCTTGTATCTCCTATCTTCCTTCGCATAGATCAGTATCCTTATATGGCTTGATGTTGTAACTCTAAGGAAATGGCTTCTAGACCTTCACAAAAGTCTGTGATCATTATTTATAGACCCTAAGGAAGCAATCTATCTACTTTCATACACTAATTAATAACCCTAGATTTTCCTTCATGCAAATCTATCCAATTCATGAATAATTATAACAAAATTAACCCTTAAATTCACAAACATAGATAATTACTTAAGATGTGTAAATATGATACATCTAGTAGATTCACACAACATTTATACAATATTCCATAGAAAACATATTATAAAGTGACATATCATAACATAAACAAAAATAATAATAATACTCAGATGCAAGATAATTCTTCAAAACTAGTCTTTCTTAAGCTTCAACGTTTAGATTATAGACTCCTTTACCTTGTGCACTCAACTGCAGGGGTCCATGCACTCAGTTGCGGACTTACTAAGGCCTCCTATGTGTCTAGATACAAGAGCCTTCCCCTCTCACCTAAGTACAGGAAGAAGAGCCTTCCTACCTTAGAACTTTCCCAAAAAAATCTCTATCTTGACTCACTTACTCTTCGCTACCTCTTAGACTCGCTATGACTCAGCTATATATAGCTTCCTTCAATACAATACCATGGTCAACATACCATAGGTGTCTCTCAATACTGACCTATTTACTTATACAAACAAGGGGCTAAAACCCCTTTGACTCCTATCTAGCTGCACGCTCTGTATCTACATTTCGTGGAAACTTTACATCTTTTACAAAAATTCTATAGAAATTGGGGTAACTAACCCCAAAATTGACCCTAGGGATCCTATCCCAAGAGGCCTCCAACACAAATATGGTGACTCACCTTTGAGTCACTCAGCTGGCTTTTCTACTTTGCGATGCAGCTAACTAAAATCCTGCTTCAAGGCTTCTAGCTCCATGATGCCTTGTATTGTTGCCTGTTGTACCTCTTCGAATAGCTTTTCTATAGTTGGTCCCTCTACCAGCAAACTCATGGCTCTCTAAGTCTGCTACAATTCTTTCAGCTTCTCATGTATGGTTTGAGAAATCTAGCTGGCCTCCTCTGTTCAAGGTTGAAGTCGAGCCTTCAAAACTGATTCTTTTTGCTGCAATTCCTGGACTTGTGTTTGTAGCAACTTTCCTTCCTATAGGCACGTGAAGCACTGGACTAGTGCCAATGTGCACGTAGTCGCCCCAATTTCGTCATATTTCTGCTAGGCCTCTCGAATTTCTGTATCCAATTGCTATAGGGTTGGTTCCTCCTAAAAAGTATCCCATAACTCCATGGTGTGGTTAAAAAAGAAGTCGCAACCTTTAACTGCCCTATCCAGAGTAGCCATGTGCTCCTTAATGGTTGCACCACATTTCTCCTGAACCTCTGGCAGGGTAGTGGGTTGCAACTTCAGCTGCATCTCTAATATATTCATTTGAAAATCAAATGTAACCCTATCAATCTCATCCTTTGATGCATGGAACGCAACATCCAATTTTCTAACTTTTGTTGTAGTTGTGGCATCCTCCAGGATGTTTAATTCCGGAACTGACTTGCAGGCCTAGTCTATTTCTATCTCCAAGATTTGACTTCCTATCTGCAGCTCCTCCTTTTCCTTCAGCACTTGAGATTTCTCTGAAAACATCTGCTCATTATTGAATTTGAACTCACTTATGACTGTGAGGGTGTGCTTCTCCCTAATCCTTAACACATCCAAGACCCCTTGATGCAACGCATCGAGAGTCTGAAGCGGCAGCACACCCAAGTTAACTCCCATGTCCTTCACTGTACTTAACATGATGTGGTCCTCATCTGACTCCACGCGAACAAACCCTTCTAGTAAGATATGACTCTAAGGTCCAGAGTCTGTTCCAATTCTGCTATTTTTTTGCTTCCTTTCAGCAAGATCGCTTGCACCCTACTCACTTTCCCAATGCTCACTTGAATCCTGCCAGTCTGGATTTGCAGCTCACGTGGATCCTTTTGGACACTCCCCAACGTAAGCATGTATTGTTTCTTGAACTACTGCCACAACTTTATTGTTGTGTCTCTGACTTTGTCATCGATCTCGTTGAGATCCCCCTCTATCAAGAACATTGGTTCAATGCGCGTTTTCTTATATGACTTATGCTTCTTTCATTTCCCAATAGCCTACTCCTTTCCCTGCTTCTTCAAGGTGAAGAGAGTGCTATGTCCCTCACCACTGCCTCCTTCCTGGCTTGCAATCTCCTGCTTATCTATGTGTGGTGAAGCCAATCCTTTGACTCCTTCAATGTTTGGGCATTCTTTCTCAAGTTGTTCTTTTACAGCGTGCCCTTTCTCCACATGCTCCTTCTTTGCAGCTACCTTAGCAACAACTTCTTTTCACTTCTGCTCAGCCAGAGTGCGTGCTTCCTTTTGAGCTACTTCATTACGTTTTTGTGTAGTGGTCGACTGCACAACACAGCTCTCAGCCCCTTTACTAGTTCCTACACACATCTCCATGGGTTCATGCCATTCCACTGGACAACTCCCCATGATCTCATGTATATCTGTTTCTGATACTAGATATGGCAGCTTGTGCCATATGAGCTTTAGGTCCTTCCACGCTTTGATTGAAACATTGTGGAAATTGGCCTTGAACACTGCAAAGGCCATCAATTGCTCAAACAAGGTTGGGGACAACCTTGGACTCTAACTGATAACTATTCTGAGATGCATTTCCATCAAGATCTAGAAAATTTTTGACTCCTTGATCCTTTGTAGATTCTTTGTAGCCCACAGCAAAGTGAACTTCACTGCATCTGGTAAATATTCCACCTTTGGGGGAAACTAGTTGTCCTCCAGCAACTTCCATGCTACTAATACAATTGATAGTAAAAGCCATGCATAATGGAATGGCTTGCTCTCTTCCCGAGTTTCACAACATTTCATGACAAACTCCTTGCACAAATACTTCGCTCAATTGTATTGAACTCCCTTCACGCACTAGGTGCCTAATGATACAACCGGTGCTGAAACTTCATCCATGGGGCATTTCCTCATGATCTTCCCTGCAAGAATCTGGGCGGAAAACTGCACCGCCTGGTCATGAAGAGAGCGGATAGAATATCCAAGCAGCTTCTTAACGATCCCATATTCGGCCTTCATCTTATCTGCTAATTTTTTTCTCCACTTTTCCCTCCAAACTCCTTGGCAAGGTCCACTCCTTTGTAGGGAAGCTTTGTGATCCATTGAATTAACATGTTTGTGATCGCGATGGTCTCCCCAAGCCATAGGTACCCATCGTGCACCAACACAAGGAGTTGGCACAAACACACCTTGTTGATATTCAACATATGAAAATGTGGTACACAAAGCATGTACAACAACCGAGCCTACTCCACACCTCTGACCCACTTCATGGGTTCCAACTGTGTAACCCCAGTCTCGACATAGTAACTTTTTGTCATATTTTTACTAGTCACCAAATGCGGGAACCTCTCATGGTCCGCAAGGTCCCAATCCTCCATTTTCAGCACTGGAATGCATGCTAATGTTGTGCCTTCAAATTCGACTTGTTCAGGAAACAAGGGTGTCGAAACCATAAATTTCTCAAAATCTGGGTCTTTGGTAACTTTGGCTTTTCCCTTCCGCGGAGGGATATACATTGGAAGTTGTGTGATAGGCTCACCCTCCTTGGCATCCAACTCCTTCACACCTTGGAACTCCTCCAGTTGTTTTTCTTTTTTCTCCTTTTGTCGCACCTTCAGGTTCTTCCTCAGTGACTATCTCACCAACATCAACTTCTTTTGTTTATCTTTGGTGGAAGATTGCTTCGGCCTAGGTGATGTTGGCATGGTAGCCATAAGGTTTGTAGATTCCATACTTGATATCTCAGGGCTCGGCACATCAGAAACAACAACTTTAGAACTTACGATTTCTACAGGTTTAGTGGCAGTCATTTTCTAGAGAATGACCTTCTAGTTCCATTGAGGTAAGGTTGTAAATGCTGGGGTTGACACAAAATCCTACTAGAATTGACAACTCATAAGCTTCAAATAGAAAAGTGCCCAAACAACTCTTAGAATGAAAAGTGTTCTTCAGTGGACCAACATACACAATTTATAGGAGGTTTTGAATTCAAATCCAACCATTTCCACCAATTTTTGATCATAAATGCATCTTTGGTGGCAGATCTCCGAAGATTTCCATAATAAATGGCACCTACCCACTCCTCTTAACTGAATTTTGGCCATCGAATTAGGAATAGTAACTCCAACGACTGCTTTTGGACCCATATGTGTGGCACCATCCTCCATGGCGTAGCTCATCTAGCGCAATTTCACCTGTCACACTCCTGTCATCCGTCACGCAGCCTCCCTACCACATTATTCACTTAGTCAAGCAACATAGTTTATAGTCCTACAATCCCTTGCAACTGCCTGGATTACTAAGATTGCTTTGCTTCCATATAGTAATTGCGTAGGGGTAGGATCCCCTGTATACAACTTCAACCTACTACGTTCACTTTTCCAGGGAATGGTTCCCCATTCAGCGTCACGAGCTCAACTGCGCCACCATCCGTGATTTCCTTAATAACATATGGTCCCAACCATTACATTTGAAACTTTCTTGGAAATTTCGTGAACTTGTTGTCATATAACAACCCTAAATCATCTACCTTGAATGTGCGCAACTTAATATGTTGATCATGTTGTGCCTTATCGCGTTCCTTTTGCACTTGCTGGTGAAATCCTGCAAGAAAGCGGTCTTCTTCTAACTCCATGATCTGTGCGAGCCATTCCTCCAAGGTCACATGATCTGCCATCTCTGTCAAAGCTCGAATACATAAAATTGGAACAATATACTCCATAGGCATTACTGCTTCAATTCCATACACCAACCTAAATGGCGTTTGGCCTGTCAACTTCTTGCAAGTTGTCCTATAAGCCCATAGCATTGATGGTACGTGCATGTCCCAGTTATTACTCAACGCATTGTAGACTTTGTCAATGCATGCTCCAAAATCTTGTTAAAAGCTTCCACCATTCCATTCGCCTGTGGTTGATAAGGCATGCCCTTCTGATGATACACTTGGAATTATTCAAGCATCACACTGATCATTTCATTCAAGAAATGTGTACCCCTATCGCTCATCAATATATTAGGGCATCCAAACCTTGTTAATACATATTCAAACAAAAACATCGTAGCAGTGGCCGCTACACCATCCTTCACTAGTTGCGCTTCCACCCCTCTGGTTAAATACTCTGTTACAGTAATGATGTATCGTGCACCCGTCTTCTTACCTAGTGGTTGTATTGAACTGATAAAGTCAATAGACCATTTATAAAATACCTACAATGAAACTTGAGGATTTAAATGAAATTCATCCCTTCGCGAAGGCTTCCTGATCCTTTGGCAAGCATCGCACACCTTGTAGTATCCCTTAGAATCCTTGTGTAAGGTCGGCCACCATAACCCAGTGTGAAAAATCTTCTGTGCAATCGCTTTCCCTACATAGTAACCTCCTTCCACTCCTCCATGGCCTTCATCTAGGAACTAGCACATTCAAACTCCATAAAATACCCTCGCAGTATCTCATCCATTCCCATACCATATTAATGACCTGCAATCATTGAAAATCCACAGCGCGAACTACTAACTCCTTTTGCTTAGTATAATATCCTTCTAGAGCTTTTCCCATTGTTAAAAATTGTATGATATCAACAAAATGATTGTCTGCGACTCACACTGCAAAGAGCTGCACATCTGGCAGTCCTTCCTCCAAACTACTTGGTTCCTCACCTATGTCAATCCTTGATAGATGGTTTGGACCTGCATTCAGCCTTCCAAGATTCACAATCACTTCAAAGTCATACTCCTGGAACAATAGTAACCATCAACATATCTTCCCCCCAACACAAGATTATTGACTAGGTACTTCAGCGTGGAGTAATCTATATATATTTTAAAGTGTCTGCCCAATAAATAATGCCTAAACTTCTACAGCATGTAGACCATCTCCAGCCCTTTGCGCTCTATAGTGGAGTAATTCTTCTTAGATTTGGATAAATTTCTGCTTGCGAAGGATATCGAATGATAAATCTCTCCCTTACCTGCTTGCATTAATATTTCTCCTAACGCAATGCAAGAGGCATATACATGCACATATAACTCCTTCTTCCAGTCTGGAAATACCAAAATAGGCGTTTTCACCATTTTCTCCTTCAAGACATCCAAGTTGTGTTGACAGTCTTCATCCCAGCAAAACATCGCATCTTTCTTTAACAAATTCTCCATCAGCACGGTTATCTGGGCATACACCTTGATAAACTTCCTATAATGCCCAGTGTCTCCCAACGTGGTGCCCAATTGTTTCATATTCCTAGGAGAATCCAAATTCACAATTACGGCGACCTTTTTAGGGTCCACCATCAATCCCTGTTTACATGCAACATGGTTGAGAAAAATCCCAAAGGGCACACAAAATATGCACTTCTTTAAGTTCAACGCAATCTAATACCTTTGACATTTATCCAGCATAAGGCACAAACTTGCAACATGGTGCTTCACCAAGCCAAACATACTCCAATCATCAAAATACACCTCCAAAAATTTATGAATAAACCCTTTGAACACCGTGATCACTACCCGGGAAAATATTGCAGGCACGTTCTTCAATCCGAATGGCATAACCATATAATGAAAGCAACCCCACTCGGTCACGGAGGTTATTTTTCTTCGATCTTTTGGTGCAATCTTTATTTGATGATATCCCAAAAATCCATTAGTGAATGAATACACTTCCTATCTACCAACATTCTCTAATACTTCATCAATAAACGGTGTTGGAAACAGATCATGCACGCATGCATCATTCAACTTTCTTAGTTTTATGCACATATGAATCTTGCCTTTTTGTTTCTTTTCTTGGAACACCATTGACCTTACCCAGTCTAATTCTTCAACTGGCTCAATAATACTACCTTCCAACATCTTAGTCAATTCCCAGCTCACTTTCTCTTTATATTTTGGACTTAGCCGATAAGGCCTTTCTTTAAAAGGCTTCGCATCTAGCTTCAATGTGATCTTCATAACACCGAAATATCCGATGATTCCTTTCAAATTTGAAAAATTTGTTGGGAATAAATCTTGGTACGTTCACAACAACTTAGCTACCTTATCAATGGTATCTTATATCCAATAGTCTCCTATATTCGTGAACTTAGGCTCTTCTTCAGATCCAATGTTTACTTGTCAAGTTTTCAAAGGTTCTAATACATCTAGGTTTGCCACCTTTGGTCCTTCGACTTCACTCTATCCTTTTGTTTCTAGAATGGTAATATTCCGTGGATCATATTCTTCTTCTTCAATAGTAACATTATAACATTCCAGTGCATGGCGTAGTTGTGTACTTCTATCTGGCTGATCCCATTCTACCAGTTCCTTTAGCATTATGAATATAGATTCTTTTATCTCTTGTAGCGCCTCATCAATGCTCCCAAAACCATCCTCAAATTTTGAGGTTAATAGAAAACTCTCCCTTACAATGGCCCATTCAACAATCCCATGGTGAAGCTCTATTTCCAAATACTAGTTCAATGGGATTGTATCTAACATATGGCAGAAAATGTGCACCCATTCTAGTTGTGGTTCTGTTCCCTAGGCCTTAGTCCATCGTGCCAAATGATCAGCAGATCATCCTTCCTACTGTATTTTTCTATGATTCTAGTATTAGCATATCCAGAACTTAGCTTCATCATTCTTTTGTAGTTTCTCCATCCAGCAAAGTTCTCCTTGTGCGTACCCCACCAAAGGGAAGGTGTAGTGTGCAATGCCAACTCTAGTGCCTGGAATCAATGCTCTTCTCATAATTCCCTTTCAAATTCATCTAAAAATAGCTCCACATTAGTCAAACCATCATAATGCGGAATATTTCTTACCTCAAACGAGACACATCATAGTGACTTGGTCATCATATTGCAACGAAGCGTAGATACTTCATGCAATCGATTCTACCAGTGTTCAAGCTCTTCATCTGAATCTCAGGTGCAGGAGCTATCCTATCCCACATAATTCTTCCATCAGCTATAGGATTGATCCAATCATCATCTCATGTTGTTATCTTGTATATATGATCTAGATCATCATTACTTTCCACATAGTCGTGAACAAGTTCAGTATAGCGTGCTCCTTCTGTAGGGTCTATGGGCACTACAACCCTGAGAGACTTCTTCTCGAATTTCATCTTCTACTTCTTCAAGTTGATTACCTAGTTCATATCAATATCCCAGTCAATCCTTAGTAGCATGGAGTATGGGTTACTATCATCCACTATTTCAATGACCTCAAATTCAGTTAGTGTGCTCACACCCTCAATGTCCAAGTTACACCATATAAGTGCCCCATTGGAATAATATTCTATTGATTTTCCATGCACAACTGAATAAGAGACTATAGCAATGCAGGTCTCCCCATCCTTTCCCATGTCTTCTTAGGTAGAACATTCACATCAGACATCCAAGATTACCTGGTCCATTTCATATTCACCTATATATGTAGTTAGCCTCATCTCGCACCCCGTTCGCGTCTTATGCTTACCAATCTTTCTTACTATGCACTACTCAGTAGGGGTATTTTCCTTATTAGTGCACTTGTCTATTAACTCTTGCAACCCTTCTATTGCTTTTTGGTCATGCAATAACTTCATACAAGTCTTCAGGGAAGTAACTACTATTGAAGGATCTACTTCTTGTGTCACACTAGTTTCTCGCATTTTCTCATGACTTCCTGAGGTTGAGGCCTCAATGAAGTTCTTCTTCGCTTCCATGAAGGTTTCTTTAGCACGATTAACATCAAAATCCACTTCCTTCTCAGTAGCTTTGCGCACCCATCCGTATTCCACAGGTTGCTTACCTTTATCTTCACCAGTCACCATGCCACTTCTTAGCACGATATTTATACTCTGATCTTCTTCGTGTGGCTCAACCTTCATCATTTGAATGTTTTGTGTAGGCTACTGGGGCTACACCTTCTTTTCTTGCATTTTTTCCATAAGGACCGGACATTCTTCTATGACATGGTCAAACTATCGACAAGACTGACATGATGGAGGCGTGGGATTTATGCAATCTCATGCGAAGTACCCTTCTTTGCCACATTTATAGCAGATTAGCTACCCATGCCCTCATCCTGGTCCAACACCTCTTCCTCTTCCTTGGCATTGGAATCTTCCACGCACATCTCTTGCACCCTGATCCTGAAGCTGGTTCTCTACCTGCATTTTGTAGTTATGGGTTCTAATCATCATTAGCTCATAACTCATTCAATGGCATTCATCATTTCCTATATATTTACATAAATTATAAAATAACTATTGAGGGGTTTGTACAAACTTTTTCAATAAATGGAAGTTATTAGTAGTGCGTTGTCTTGTAACCTAACAGATAGTGCACCATAGCACGGCTCTTGCTCTTGTCCTAACATTATTTTATAGTTTTAGTGGAATAGTCCCTCCCCCTTAAAAGGCAATTATTCTTGTCCATGGCTCTTACACTTCAGACACCAAATCTCAGTGCGCACCTCCGACTAAGCTTGCTTTCCTTTCTTTAGGCTCTAGAACTCCAAGTGCAAGATTTCCAGCTATGAGTGAATCTATTACACTCCAAGGTTCGTATCCTGCATAAATGAGGCATTTAGCCTCATTGCGATCTCCAAGGCTTCCACTTGCACTGCTATCTTCTGTTGTGACAAAGTTACTCTTAAATGTGGCAAGAGAAATGCTATAAACTAGTCACAATGTTGGGAATCTGTGATTACCATATTGGTCTACCTAATTAAGCACTTCAACCTCTGATCAAAGTCCCAAGGTGTCTCATCTATCTTCCATCAGATTTTCTTAAATTCAATTACCAACTATGCCTCTAACTTAGGCTTACTAAACTCTCGGTTCAAACCTAGTTGGATATCTACCAACGTCGCATTGGGGTTATCAATGCAATACTTGATATACCATGTTAATGTGTGATCCTGTAAGGTTGTAACAAGTTGTTCTTTATCAATATTATCATTCGTAATCTACTATTATGTCCAAACATCTCCTGTGACAAACCAAAACTGTTCGGATTTTCGCTCCCTGTTCCTTTAAAAATTGGCATCTTCATCGCGTTCACCATATTGAATGGTGAAAATGGTGGTCGAGGGGGTGAAGGTATAGGTGTATGAGGTGGAGGTGGAGGTGGAGGTGGAGTGTATGGATGAGGTATCCTTATAATACCCTGCGTAGAACTGTACTTTGCAACGTAGTCAACACCGTCCCTTCATTGTCACTTGAAGGGGGTTCAATGAGCGAACTATATTCTGGGTTGGATCCTCCATTTCTTATAAAGAATCTCTCACTTCACATAGCCCCAAACATCAAGGTAACTACATAACTCCCTTTTGAAATAACATCATTTTAATCGCAGTCTCTAATGATTTTAGATACTTACCTTGTGGGCCTTTAAAGAGCCTTCGTTCTACTTTGCTATAGTTGATATTCCTATCGATCACGAAATAAATCACAAAGCTTCTCAATGTGCGATCAATACAATGATCCACAACCCACACGATATTTATTTTTGATGATTCCAAATGTCACACCATCTCAGGAGTCCACACTATAGGACCGTCAAGCCTCCACGTCTCTTGACTATCGACCAATTTAGAAAATCACTTGTGTAGTTCTTTAGGGAAGAAACAGAAGAACATGTCAGTCTCATATATACACAAAAATCTATGCAACCACTGCTCCTTGGACAATTTAGGGCTCCTGTTATCTTGAGTCATGAACACATGCATGTTTCAATCAATCCACTTTTCAATCTCTTTCTTCGTAAGGAACCATTTATCACACATCTCTTAGATAGATCCCAGTCCTAGCAATGGAACCATTTGTTGGCTTAAGGGAGCTTGACCGAGTTTTAGAGTCATTCACGCCAACCAACAAGATCCTAACTGCAAGCCCTTTATGCAACAACCTAGACAGCACAAGCTACAATCTCACCCAAAGTAATATTGGGGGATGCTACAACCAGGTTTCTGCATCCAAAGACAGTGTGATAAGTGGTCTTAGCTCTTGTATCTCAGATATGCCTTCGTGCAAATCAGTATCCTTCTATGGCCTGATGCTATAACTCTAAGTAAATGGCTTCTAGACCTTCGCAGAGGTTTGCGATCAGTCTTTATAGACCCTAAGGAAGCAGTCTATCTACTTTCACGCACTAATAACCCTAGATTTTCCTTCGCACAGATCTATCTAGTTTGTCAGCAATCATAAGAGAATTAACCCTTAACTTCATCAACATAGATAATTACTTAAGATATGTAAATATGATTGATCTAGTAGATTCACACAACATTTATATATCATTCCATAGAAAACATATTATAGAGCGACATATCATAACATAAATAGAATTAACAATAATACTCAAATGCAAGATAATTCTTCAAAATCAATCTTTATTAAGCTTTAACGTTCATATTACAGACGTCTTTACCCTACGCACTCAACTGCAGGGGTCCACGCACTCAATTGGGGGCTTACCAAGGCCTCCTACCCACTCAACTGCGGGAATCTTCCCCTCTCACCTAACTACAGGAAGCAAAGCCTTCTTGCCTTAGGACTTGACCAAAACAATCTCTATCTTGAATCACTTACTCTTCGCTACCTCTTAGACTCGTTATGACTCAACCATATATATATTTCTTCAATACAATACCATGGTCTGCAGAAAATGCTTGAGTCTCAAAAATGTCCTATTTACTTATCCAAACAAGCAGCTAAAAACCCTTTGACTCCTATCTAGTTGTGCACTATGCATCCACATTTCATGGAGACTTTACATATTTTACAAAACTTTTACAAAAATTTGGTTAACTAACCCCAAAACTGACCCTAGGGACCATATTCCAATAATGTGGGGGGTGTGTAGCATTACTGAACCTTTGGTAAAGGTTCTTCAATTAGTTGATGGAGACAATCTCGCAATGGGCTACTTGTATGAGGCCATGGATAGGGCCAAAGAATCCATTCACAACTATTATGATGATAAGTGGATGAGGGGTTTGAGAAACAATAAATTATATGGATAGTGATTGATGAGTAATGGAATAATACACCCCATTATCCCATTCATGTTGTAGGGACCTACCTAAACCTCGCATTTTCTTATTCCTATGGTTTCATATTTGATGCTAAGGTCATGGATGGATTATTCACTTATGTTCAAAGGACGGTGTCATCTCCAACATAACACGAAAAAAATTCTAAAGAAATGTAGATATAGAGAATGCTAGGGGGCACATTTAGTTTTGACATGGCTATTCAACTTTCAAATTTCATTTTTTTATTTTATGTTTCTCTTATTTGTTGTACATGTGCGGTGGAGAATCTATGGAATCTCCAAAATCTTTCCATTCAAGTGTTGAACCAAACATGTAGCTCATTTAGATGAAAGTGCAACTGGAGCGTATTTGAAAAAATACACACCAAGAAGTGCAATAGGTTAAAAAATTTCCAATTAATTTTTTAAATTCATGAAATAAGAAAAAAAAATACAATTTATTATTTTTATAATTATTAATTTATAATTTATAACCCTTGTACAGGCTGGAGCACCAATGCCTTAATGACACAGTATATTTCTAATACAATCTTTGATTGTAGGTGAGGCAACTTGAGAGGACATCTTACATGGAGGCCATCTCATTGGATGGGATTGACACCACTTTTGCATGGAAGGTTGAGGCTGAGAGGCCTCTCATGGAAGAAACCCCTGATTGGTTAGAGGAGGAGTTAGTGGAGGGGGTAGTAGTTGCATAGGAGGAGGAGCAAAAATAGGAGGAGGTGGTACAACCTACCATTGTCACTAGTCGAAGGCATGGTCTACCTCCTATGGCTCCTAGTTATTTAGCTTCTAGAGGACATGAGATTCCAATGTCAGTGTCAGGGCCTTTTTCATCTAAAAGGAAAGTTGTTACATTTTCTCAAAGATGGGTAGAGGAAATAATTAGTTAGTTGGCTCATTTCATTGTAGGTGGCGCATGATATGAGATACATTATTATATTTTTTGTTGATATTTTGAGGTTGAGTCAAGACTCGGGATTCATGACATGATTCATAGTTATGTATATTGTTTCCTACCCTTGTCCAGGACCATATATGAGCATCCAAGCTCTTTGGGGTCCAAATCCATCTTATTATCACCCACATGTGGATTTTGAGAAGTATCTTGATCAGAAACACCTAGATCAACAATTTTTTGTCTGGTTTGTAGTTGGAATAAATTATTTTATTTAACTTCCTTAAAAGTTATAAGAGATTCCATTAGATCGGGTAGAGAATCCTCTCCTAGTGGTACTACCTAAATAAAGATTGTAGACACATTGCCCATTATTTTCACAAGGTGCCATTACATGCTAGTATGGCACACAACATCCAAGTTATATAGAGGTCAGAAAATCAAATGTACCATCAAGCTCCTTTATTTGAACCATCTTATCCAAGAATTACTTTCAAAGCATATATGACCTACTTTGGGATTTGGCACAAGTCCATAAGGATGAACAAGATAGACTAATTGAATTACATTTATGATAAAAATACCAAGTAACTAAAATCTCGAGTCTTAAGAATTCTACAACTTTCATTCTAAAAGAATTACTCCTATATTTACTGGAAATTCCTAACCAAATGCATGATATGTATAACATACACCACAAAAATGAATATATGAAAACTCATGATGGAATCTTGAATTCACATGTGCTTTTCATAATAATTTTGATGGATGGATCCATTGTTGCACATAAGTGGGTTGTTTTCCCATAGACTCCCTTAGCTCTAGATGACTTGTTAGCATTGACTGAGTTAACTAATGTAATTAAATTTGTAAGGTGATCCTCATCAGTAAAATATATTTTTTCAAATGGAATATGAATAATTTTGTCTTATTCCCTCAATATTCTACATTTCCCTTTTCTTTTCTTTTTTTGAAAATTTGGATATAGCCTATGGAATGACTATGGTGAAAATGCCTCGATCTCAAGTTCCCTCTAGTGTGAACCCCCCTATTTATCTATCAAAACTACTTCTATACTTGTATCAATGGACCATAGTGATTCCAATAATGTTATCTAGCCACTTTCTTCTACATCATTGCACATTTCTCAAACACAGGGATTCATCCCACATATATGTTAAAATCCATCTTGAATCTTGTCATAATATGACAAGAAACCATCTATCCAAAAATGATGAGATAAAGCCACAACTGACTTTTGGTAAAACCTTGTACATGAGATATCAAGCATTGGTTGAACATGTCTTGCCAAGGAAATGAAGTTCCACTACGTAAAAGGTTTTAGGATATTTGACAACATCATTCTATTTGGTTGCCTAAACAATGATTTTGCACTCTCCACTTGAGAATCCTGTGTAGTTGTACAAATTTCTTATTACTTGACTCTTGGATATCTCCAAACAAAGGAATTTCATCTATAATAGGCCTTATGAAAATTGAATTTGAGATCTAACTCATAAACACTCCCAAAGTAGCGATCAAGAATCTCAACATAGTATTAAATTATCTAAATGACCTTCAACTCATTATCTTTTGCATCAATCCACATACATAAATACAAATTGGCATAGCTTTTTGAAACCTACAATTGAAAATATTTGGGCCTCTGATAAGAATCACTCCATTAATTCCATGGATTACCTTGGAATGTTCCTTCTATGAATAAGGAGAGTACTTATTGTCAATCTCACTTTGCAATCATTCTTCTAGTCATCAGCTAGAGTATAGTTTTGACCTTTGGTATTGAATAAAGGCTAAGCTATATAAGGAGATGAAGATCAAAGTGGTAAGGGTGTTCAAGTGATTAATCTTGTAATAATGGCTAGATATGAAGTAAATATGCATGTAATGGGTTATTGATGTGTTGCTTGATCTAAAACTAAGTATGCACCCGGGAATTTGGTGATGGTTCAGATCCAATAGATATGAGATGACAATCTTGACTATGAGGTGATTTGATCTATGTTGATAGCATCTTAATGCGTGATTTTTCTATGTATGTCGAGATCCAGGTATGCCTAAGTTATGTGTTGCAGTGAAGGTCTGCCTTTGAAATTGCATATTTGTACGTGGGTTTTATAGCCTGCAAGGCGCATACAGATGCGAGTGTGATACTAGTAAGTTACGTACATTTGAGTTTATTTCCTAAAAAGTGTGCATACATGTGGATATGCTTTGATGAAAGCACGTACATAAAGTAGAGTTTTGATGAAAAGAATGTTTGATCAATTTAAATAGTCTTGTTGTCTTTCTGATGTCTATCAATGAAATCTTCTTGATGATTTTGGATTAAAAGGTGATGTTTTGGTTCTGAATTGACTGATAGAAGAATGATTATGGCACTTGTTGATTGTGATTAAAGTTTATTGAAGGTTCTGTGGTTGTTTCAGAATGATGTTGTAGATCTGAGTATGACTAAGTATTTATTTTAGAATGACAATGGTTTAGTTTTCAAAAATCAGTGATTTAAGATCCGTACGCGGGCATGCTTCATGGAAAGGGCGTACACATGTGAGTTCGCTACTATAAAGTAGCGTATATTTTTTTACATATGATTGATCAAGGTTTGCGGTAATAGAATCTAGTTTATGTGATGTGTAGTATGTTGATTGGTATTCTAGTTACAATGTTCTGACTGTTCAGGTTATTTAATTTGATTTATTTGGGTTTTCAGTTGATTTGGTGGATTCAGTGATTTGGTTTTAGTGATTGGTTGATTAATTTGGGTAAGATATTGATGTTTGAGTGTAGAGATAAGTTTCAGTTTTGATATTTGGTATTAAGCTTAAATGTTGGTTATGGGCCTAGTCTAAAAACTTGATGAAATGTTGCCTACAAGTTGTGATGTGTTGTAGCAGGTGGATCTAGTATGAAAATTTATGAAACGTGGTCCCCCAAGGTTTTGAGGGTTATAGCCTTCAATGAGGGATTTGAAGCTTCCTTACAGTGGTAGCTGGTAAACAAGATCAGAGGATTGGAGCTCCCTTCCAGTAGAAGCTCGAAAACGAGCGAAGATTGTAGCCTTCCGCAAGTGGGTGCCTCTATAATGGTAAGAGTTTACACAATATAAGATTCAGGTGGTTTGAGCTCCCTTCCATTGGGTGCTGGAAAATGAGTGAAGGTTTTAGCCTTCTGCAGGTGGGTGCCTGTGCACTAGTATGAGTTTACACTAGTACAAGATTCAGGGGGTTGGAGATCCCTTCCAGTTGGAGCTTGAGAATGAGTGAAGGTTGTATCCTTCTGCAGGTGGGTGCCTGTATGCTGGTATGAGTCTGTTCCAGTACAATATTGTAAGAAGTTTTTCTTTATCTTAAAAGGAAGACAAAGATGACAGCAGCAGTGTTTTTCTCCCATATTCAGTTTCCACCTTAAATATTTGTGTTCATGTGTGTTGATTATGTGTGATGATTTATTTTTGTTCTTAATACACATGGTTACTATTTATATAATGTTGAGTGAAGCATGATGCACTGGCTTAAGATAAACAGAAGATGAAGTAACTGAAAAATATGTTTCATTGGATATACGCTAGTTGTATAAATAACAGTCATATACACACGCAGGTTCCCTTTAGTAAAGTTGTGTATAGAAACAAAGATATGAAATTGAAAAGTTTAATTGTTTGAAAACACTATTTCACCCCCCCCCCCCCCCCACAATTTTTTTCCATACTATGGTTTAATCAAGAAGGTCCTTCGACAGAATCTTGATCTCTTTGAAGGAGATCTGTTGTTAGATCTTAACCCATAAATATATGATAACAGAAATAACCCAATAAATAACAAGATCGAAATAGATATAGAGAATTCTTTTTATTATCAAAACCTTATGGTAGGGCAACACCATACATTCACTCCTTAATGGAGGAGAATACTTCACACAAGCCATATGCTGTTCATACAAGAATACTTCTCTTCATATCTCTCCATGTGGAGTCTCTAGCCTCTATATAGGCCTCATACATACAATACCATGCATCATTACCATGGTTTCCTCATACCATCAACTAATACCATGGGCCCCTTACATTATTATTAACTACTTGTGGTCCCTTACATGACATGGGTTAACCACCTTATTTATTACTATGGCCCATCCCATTATTAAATTATTACCTTGGGTACCTCCCTTGGTACCCCATATTATCCCCCCTAGGTATATAACAAGATCTGTCAAGACAATGGGAAAGAAGCAAAAGAGGAAAGAAACTCAAAGGAAGAATAAATGTTAAGGAAACTATGACAGTGAAGATTTTATATCATGTGGACTAATAGATGGAAGTTAATATTCAAATTTAGAAGCACCCCACGTTATATTGATCAAGAATGAGGATGATGAAGTGAAAGAATTATCAGGTATTGATTTTTGTTCCACTTGTGATCCATTTCCATGTTCGTGTAATATTGGAGATAGTGAATATGACAGTGAAACAGCTGAATTTACTTTTATGGGTAAAATTGAAAGAAATATAATCGCCCTATAAGTAGAGGTTAAAAGGCTCACAGATAAAATTAGAGATCAACAAAATCTATTTCATAAAAGAGAATGTACCTACAAAGAAGAGATTACTAGGTTAAAGATTCAATTGCAAGAAGGAAACAAAATAAGGAAGCAGTAAAAGGAAAAGAAAGATTAATGTCAAAGGTTGTAGGGTGAAGTAACATCATTAAGAAATCAAGTGAATGAAAAGGATAAAACAACCAAGGAACTTAAAGAAAGAACCAATTATTGTGAAGGACTTGAAGCATAAATCATTTCTCTCAAATATGATCTTGAAAATTCAAACAAATGATATGAGGAGACTCTTCAAGCATTTGAAGAACAATAAAATAGGTTTAAGAAGGAAATAATTGAGTTAAGAACTCAATTTGAAAAGACTAGAGGTGAAAAATAATCTGAGGTAAGTATTCTAGAAGGTAGGTTAGCAAAAAATATAAGCAATTGAGATTTCAAGATAGCTCAAAAATATTGGACAATATCCTTAAAAATCAAACGTCTCCCTCCATCAAATTTGGTATTGGATTTGTTGAAAATTAAAAAGTATAATCTATCTCACAAGCTTGTGCAAGCAATCATAAATCTATCAAAACAAATTCTAAAAAACTAGAGAAAGAAGTGAACAATCAATCAATCCAACAACTAAAGAGAGGAAATCTTCAAAGGAAATAATTTTCTTTTAACTATAGAAGTAACAAGAATGTTCAATTTTTTATCTTTCATAACTTTGGACATGTTTCCACCAACTACAGAAGCAGATTGTTTCGATCTCAAGCAAATAGCCACTTCACAATAAGATCAACTCGTAGACATAAAGGATGACTTTATGGATATTTCTTTTCTTGTAACTCATTTTGGCATAAGGTCATTAATTGCAGGTCTAGTATGCATAACAAAACCAGGAGATGGGATAAGTCCAAACACATTGGTAGAAAGTGCAAACAGATTTGGAGGAAGAAGGAACATCAGTTAGAAATGTAGTGAAGATTGACTCCATTGCAGTCCATTATTCTTAAAAGAATACTTCTAACAGTAATTGCATAAGTGGTGTGAGGTACTTGACCTCATAATAATATAAGATTATTATTAGGGCTTCAGGATAATTGATGTGTAATATCAGGGGGAGTAATACATGTTATGTCTTGATGATGATTCCCATGATTGTTTTGATATTCATATTGCTTATATTACTGACAGAGCATCTGGTGCAGTAACAATGAACAAGTACAAACAATATAGGCTCAGGAGGAGATGACCGTATGAAACTTCAATATTTCACTTTCTGTATGGAGATATTATGAAGACAAGTTGTGTGTATACACAAGTTCTAAAATGAACAATCACTTATATCTTGGTATGATGAAGAAACAATGGGACAAACTCAGGAAAAGGGTTTGATATGATTCAATCAATTATTATTTGTCTTTTCCTACTCTGATGGTTGATGGTTACAGTCTGTTGATGCTATTTGAAAGTGTTTTTGCTTGTATAATTTTTTGATGGATTGATGGATAATTGATTAAAGAAGATACTTTTATGTCCTAATTAATGGATGACTTTATGTGATCAAATCTAACAGTGATTAGTTGGCACAGGTTCAAGGGGAGCATTTTCTATGCTTCTAATAATGCATTTTTTGGCATTATATATTCTTTAGAAGTTCTCAGTACGTAATGATTCTTATCAATGGTGATCATGCTTATGTTGCTTAAGTGTTTAAATGATGCATCATGTTATGTTGCATAAGTTGCCTGTGATGAAATCATGGATGATATTTATATATTGCTTGAGCCACATAGTTGTTATGATACTATTGATCAGATTTATGGATGATTCTTTTGATGATGCATATGGTACATATGTTATGTTGGTTACATGGTGATATTCATAAATTCAAGGAGATAAATGGAGCTTGAGTATACAACCTCATTATTTGATGAGTGTCGCTCATTACTTGTATGTTGTTTTCATGCATGATGTGCATATTGTGTAGTTATGGGTGATGATGCCTATAGTGCTTGGCTTTAACATGTACATGATAAAATGCATATGGTATATTGTTTAAGGATTGTTGCTTTTGATGGTATCAAGTTACTAACAAAGTTTGAAAAATGATGGTGAGTTCATGGTTTTCTTTTCTCATTGATGAGAAGCTAGATACATACTGCTATCTCTATGATGGATGAATTACAAATAAGGATCTTATGAATGATTGCTTAAGTTGCATGTTGGTGTGATAGTTCTTCTTGTGTGAAGAAAATGGGTCAAGCAAATGGTGTTACTGCAAGTTTCATGAAGACATGGCATACTTAGTTTCATATTGATGATGTTTAAGGAATGATCATAGTTCTCCCTAGCTTATCTTATGATCACATGTTTGGTTCTCACATATGTTGATTGGTGCATGAGTTGCTAAATAATGGTTGATGCCTATGAGACGTGGGATGTTAGAAAAATCCCTAGTAATGATACACGTTTGATATGTTGGGGGTTATTGTGGAAAGAACATCCATTTCTTTCTATGATTATTTGATGATGATGTTGTTGTCATGGATGATGACTATGGTTCTTACACATGTACATTATATTATGTGAATGGTTTTGTGAAGATATTATTATTATTGCTATATCTAATGGATGATACTTGGAGACATCGCATATTCTTGGTTGATGCATGAAAACTTATGCTTTGATGAACATGGAATAAGGCATTTTCTACTAAGGGAAAGAGCGGTTGGCCTTCATGAGGTCAAGAGGATGAGTTCATAATAGACCTCTATGAAATTTTATGTTGCATATTTGGTCATGGGTTGATGATATTAAAACTAAATTGTCTTAACTTGCAAATTGATGATGGAAATGGATAGGTTGTTGTTCTTGGTGTTGCTGATACATGCTTATGGTGTAGATCATATATGGTGTATGATAGTTTTTTATGGCTATCATGGTCTTATTGAGGTATTTCTATTGGTTATACATGTCATATATGTAATTTGATGTAAAGGTGATGTAGACACCTATGATGTAATCATTATAAAATTTCAGTCATGTATGGATTATTGTGGTCAAGTCCTTTTGGACATGTGATGTAATTTGTAACCCCACTATGCTTGGGAGGTTGATATAATCATGAAGTAAAATATGTAAAACCATTGTGATTGGGTGATTGATGTAAGTTTGAGTCCTTGGTCATAGGACAAGTCATATGATTCATAGAGTCATGTACTTCATTGTACATCCTTCAAAAATTTTAGCATGTACTCAGGGGGATCATGGTCAATGTTCATACTCAACAGTTCAGATCTACAATGTTGAAGAGAGAAGCCTTCATTCAGTATTGGTCAACCCTTTGCCCTTAATGTCAAAGGGGGAGAGTAACTTGGTGTTTGCAAAGTTTGGTGCTTAGCTTGATGTGTTTTACACGTATCTACAGGTGATGGTGACCAAACACCAAAGTGGTTCTATCATGTCCAAAGGGGGAGATTGTTGGCATTATGAATTATGTGTTGTCCTTGATGGAAACCTACCTCATGAGTTGTCCTTGATGAGTTTTCCTTTGATGGAAGCCCACTTGATGAATATGTAAACAAGATGTGTCTATAGATGTTACAAATTGTTTTGACAAAGACATAGCAGTTCAGAGGAAGAGGAATGATAAAGTTGAAATTGCAAGAAGTATACGTGGGTTCTATAAAGAAAAGCCATGTACACACGTGATTATGAAGAAGAAAAGGTGCATACAATTTATGCACCATGGTATTCTAAATACCAAGGGTCCTTACCATGGTATTTCGCCCAGCAATGGATGTTTTAATCCTGTCTAAGAAAACCATCAGCTGGAGTATGGTTTTGACCTGTGTTATTGAATAAAGGCTAAGCTATATAAGGAGACGAAGATCAAAGTGGTAAATGTGTGCAAGTGATGAATAGTGTATGAATAGTTAGATATAAATAAAATATGCATGCAATGGGCTATTGATGTTTCGCTTGATCTCAAACTAAGTATGCACCAGAGAATTTGATGATGGATCAGATTCAACAGATCTAAGATGGGAATCTTGATTATGAGGTGATTTGATCTATGTTGATAGTGTTGGTGCACTAAGATGACTATTCAAATAAACCTTAATACCTACATTAATCATCAACCCAGGGTAATTCTGTTTATCGCAAGAGTGTTCAACATTGTCTATTTAAGTGAATTCAAAGGCTAATTCAGAATGAAATGATTTCAAATCGTTGCAATAATTAATATCTAATTCTTGAAGTTCAATCCAAAAAAAAATTAAAGACAAACCTTAAAGAATTTTCAAATCTATTTTAATCTATTGTGAAGAGAACTAAATATGAATGCAAGTATGCGAAAGGAAATCACTCTTAGTAGATTTACTAATTAGTATTGACAATAATTCATTCAAAAAAAAGGGAAAACTACAACAAATAAACAACAAGCAACTATTCAAGCTTTTGATTGAAAGAAACAATTATGAGCTGAAGATCTCTAATAACAATACTCAGAAGGAACATCAATCAAACACTTAAGCTAATTTGATAAATTCATCAAAGACTAACACATAGATGTAAACATAGCAAGATCTAGAATCTACTTTGAATGGTAAAGGTAAATCATAAATATCAATACTCACAACAATCAGAATAATTCTTGTTTCATGAATTAACAAGAATAAATAATTTCAATAGTAAAAAGAAATAAGTATGGCACAAGAAAAGTAGTAAATCCCCTGCTAACCAGGCCCAGAGTCTCCAGAAGTCACTATCAAAAGAGATTGAAAATGTGATTACAAGTAAAACATGGTCTTTCTCATTAAGTTCAATAATAAAGATACAACATCACTGTGGTGAGAATACTCTGTATCAAAAATTGAAGTTACAATCTCCCCATTCCTAGCTAGCTACATTCTATTTCGCCTATCACCTTTATATAATCTATGAGAGACAAACGAATAGGATCGAATCCTCGGGATTAGGAGATCCTGAGGATTTCGCAGCCAACAATCAAATTTTATTACAAAATAAACTTGATTCCCCTATTCTTCCACTAGCCTACATGATTGAGACATTGTCATTTTTCTTTTCTTGGTTGTTGTTGTTCCATCATTTGAACATCAATCATTTAATTCATATTCAGCGAAAGTTAGTTTTCATGCCCAACATTACAAAATTCGTTAATGATTGATTTTATTCAGCTTCTACAATCGTTTGCTCTAAATTCTTTTCTAAAATGAAGATAAACATATAAAAATGAATGATTAATTAAGCTAATATGAGGATAAAACATACCTTTTCTATGGCCCAACATACTCCCCTACTTACCTTTTTCATGTCCTCGTGCAATAAGATGATTAAGGTGCAATTGTGTCAAAGAATAGGCAGGATAAACGTCTTCTTTGTATAGCCTAAAACCCTTTTTTCATTTAATTATTGCAAAAGCCTAGTTTGTATGGTACTCTGGAAAATAATAATCACAATAATACCCTTCAGGGGGGTACTAAATAATAGGAAATCTATAATAACATTCTATCCAGGTAGGACCCATGCCTAGGACTATATTGTTGTACTTGTTTAGGCGAGCAACAACAACTTTAAAGTTTTTGTACCCAAATGGCTCCCGGTTTTTTATATTGTTAGTGGAAACTTCCCATCTTTTCCTTGCTTCCAACAAAGCCTCTCCTTAATGTCCTAATAATATTCTCTCACTGCCTGTATAATATCTATATGGAGTGTTCACAATTTAGCCACGACTCCCTCTTGTTGCATAAACCTTCTATGTTGGATGAAAATATGTAAGGGTTTTGTGGGTTCTCCTCTGACCCATAAATCTACACCATGTTCCCTTTTCTAGAAAATTTATAGGCTTTAGCCCATTTAACCTGATTGGAAGCAAAAGAGAGGAAAGCTTGAAATTGAATGTCCCCAATTAAGGGGCTAGGATTACTATCCCATTCATACTCCAAGAAAAAATTGTGCAAGTATAATTTGCATAGAAAGCATTGTACTTTCTCATTTTGTTCCTTACAACATTGGTCAAATTCTGAAGTGGTCTTGAATTCTACTGGATTACTAGCCCTGGGAGCTTTAACTTTTAGCAATAGGTACCTTTCCAACAAGAATAACGCATAATTAGTGGCAGGTGACTGGCAAGACAAAGCATTAGCATAAAGAGAACAAATAGTTTCAGTTTGTTCCATGGACCTCTGAAGCTGGGCTTGTGCTTTCTCTAATTTCTTCTACTCATCTCTGAGGCTGGAAAAAGTCTCGTCTTCTATTGTTGTAATTTCATCGAATTTCTTCCGCAACTCTTAGTGTATCTGTAAAGGTACTATTTCTTTATTGTGTTCAGCCAACTCCTGTTGGTCTTTGTTAATTCATTCTACAATTTTAGGATAACAACTTCTTTTACCAAAGGAACATAGTGAAATGTTTCCTATGTCTGAGTTTCATTATCATGTGTTATCATTAAATTAGTTTGAACAACAACTTCAGCCATTTCTTGGGGCATACAAAAATCTATCTGGGAATTATCCTCAAAATCAGTTTGAACAACAACATTTGTGCTATGAAATTCTGTTTGGGTCTTCATTGAACAAACACAAGGACTTTCTATCTCAATCTCAATATCCTCCAAAGGACATTGTTCTGTTTGGTTCCCCATAGTTTCTAATTCCACTTTCGGTTTCCAAGCCTTATCTGCTTCGTTTAACCATTCTCTCAATTGTTTGACCATTTTCTTCAGTTTCCTGTATTTCTTAATCAACTTTCTTAATCTGGCCTTGTTCGATTTTTTCTTCTTCATGGGGATTCCGATTGGAGATGGAACAATTGTGTTTATTTCGGGTTAATAAGGAGTTGTGCCAATATCAGGGTTATGTTCCAATGGAACAATATCTCCTGATTGATTTTTTTCTTCAAGGTCTTCTTCTGCATGGGCTTCTTTCTCAGGGGACTCATTCATAGAGGGAACGGATTCCCTCTGATCCTCCAAATCATGACCAGATGGTAAAATTTCAATATGGCTAGAATTACCAGCAGAGGCGGACTGGTTAAGGGAATGTTTTTGTCATATAGAGTTTCTAGATGGATCCCTTTCTTCATAGTATGTACCCAAGTTCTCTAATACTCGAGCCATTTCTTCCTCATATTCCTGTAGAAAATCATCTTGTGGGCCTAGAGAGGGCATATGAGACAACCCTACTTCTTATGTTGGAATTGGGGTGCGCTACTATGAATTTACCCTTGCAAAATGCATACATTTCATTGGGCCAGAGGCCAAAGAAGGATTCCTTCTTTTTCTTGCCCTTTTTGGACTTGTTACCTCTATTCTTTGTTGTTCATTATATGTTTTATCAATGTTTATATCATTTATCCCTTTCTATGCATCTGGGTTTTCTTCTAGTGGCGTTAAGCTAGGATTTACAAAGTTATCCCAAGCTAATTGATGTTGGGCCAATCCATGAATAATAATTAACTCAATCATACCATGATGGCTGATGACATAATGTGGATATTTATCCTTTCTAACCTGACTAGCAATGTCATGCAATAAGGAATTTAAGAAGAATGGAAAATTAACCATAATTTTCTGCTTAAGAATGGCTAACAATTTGAGTTCTTCACCACATCTTGACATCCTTCACAAGTGATGTACCTCTAAAAAGTGGTCGCCAGTTCCTACCATGGTTCCTTTAAAGATGTGGGGTGAATCTCTTTGCCTTTGCGTACCAATTGTTCATCTGGGCCTTAGAATACCGCAACTACGTCATGTAGGAGAACATGATTATCGGTCCATTTTGTGCCTTCTACTAGAAGTCCATAGACTTCAATTATAACTACTTTAGAAACAGTTATATTTTTTCCCTTCACTGTCGTGCATCCATCCTGTATATTTTTCAAGAATTCAAGTGTTATTTCCTTATGGAATCCTTGTAATTTGGCCAGGTATTGGAGCCAGCCGGTGCGCTCAAGAATTTCGCGAGCTTGTTCTGTTACTCGAAGTACTGTAGGTTCACTATGAACAACTTTTCCTCCCATGGTTGATGTGTCTCAATAGCCCAACTTGCACTTTTTCATGTGCTTTCTCACAATTTTTCTCAGTTTGAAACAACACAATAAAATGTATACAACACTTTAAAGTTGTTATTAAAAGGGAAATGATGTTGTTTGTCACATCAGTGGTTTTTGGTGCAGCTTGATAATTATTACACATTTTATCCCATAATGCATATCTTCCCCCCTCCAATCAGAAAAGGGTGTCCACGACTATAAACCATAGGAAAAGGGGAAAGGGCATTGGGGATTCATAAATGTGGTAGGATAATAGTCAGAGCAGCATAAATACGGCAAAAAAAATGGTCAGAGTAGTACAAATCACAAAGATGGGAAATGAATGCAAAAGGAGTAAAATAGAGAATTGATCATTATGCGAAGAGATATTTCCTTAGGTAGAAAAATATGATGAAAGAATGACAGGTGATAGATGATAACGATTGCTGGTATTGATTGATCGGACAATATTGATATAATTCATATAAAAGTATAGTTTACCATGCATATTGGCTAATATAGTTATAAATGTTGTTCAAATGGTAAATTCACCTTTACAAATGAATCAATAGGAAATAATGGGATAAAGAATAATTGGAAATGTAACATAGAACTTCAATACCACAAGCAAAGCCACTATTGCCAACAGGCATTCATAGCCTTGGCAGGGTTGCTTTTTTACCCAAAAATGAGCCAAAATCCTCAATTTAGTATTTAGATGGTTGTTTATTTCTATTAAGAGACCATTATGCTAGTATGGTAACTAGATAATCATAGTTCCATTCACCAGGATATAACAAAGTGATCAAGCAAGCTCGTGATGAGACCTCCTGTCCTTCTGACAATTTTGACTATCTAGAAGGCCATTACCTTGGTGTGTTGGCCATAATGGAATGTCACTTGTTACATCCTTATGATCATGGTAGGTTGGCTCGTAATGAGACCCCCTATCCTCTTGAAAAAGATTTGTATTGTATTTCCATATTTTTATTGTAAAGGGGGGGAGGTTCATTTATTCCTTAAGAGTTAGGGATGGCGTGAGAAGTAAAAAATTCCAATGAAAGTTATGCTTTTATCCCTATATCATCATACCAAAGGGAATTATTAATTGAAAGTGTGAAAGATAAACCAGAATGGTATTAATATAGTGAATCATTTTATGATATGTCCAAAGAGAAGATATTCAACCAGTCATCATATAGACAAACCAAGTTAGTTTCAGAATAAAGATAAACATCAAAGGTTTTACAAGTCATAATGGTATTAATATTACTATTTTTCCTTTATCTTGGGTACAAATTCCCAATCCAAAAATATGGTTTTGATAGGAAACCATGGGAGAGAAAAATGGTTGCTTGATTAAAATTGAACAGAAATTGTGTGGTTATTGGAACAATAATTATTGATCACAAGAAAAAGAAATCACAGTTGTTCATTCTACTGAATAGCAGTTGTTCAATTGATTGAACAACAATTATAAATACGCCAAAAAAAAATCAGAGTTATTCATTCTACCGAATAACAGTTGTTCAGTTGACTGAACAACAGTTGTTCAATTGATTGAATAACAATTATAAACATGCCAAAAATAAATTAGAGTTTTTTGTTCTACCGAACATCAGTTGTTCAATTGATAGAATAGAAGTTGTTTAACTGATTGAAAAACAATTATAAACACACCAAAAAGAAATCAGAGTTGTGCATTCTACCAAACAATAGTTGTTCAATTGACTGAACAACAGATGTTTAATTGATTGAACAATAATTATTAAACACACTAAAAAAACAAGAGAAATCCCCATATTTACATAGTGATGCCTATCTAAAATAAATTACAACTGGGCGAATTTTCCAAAAAATGATGGCGAGGGGTTTCAACCTGGAATCTAGCATTACCTCGCAAGAAACCCTTACGTGCTCGGGCTCTGGTTAATGGCCACCCATGGGATAAGGGACTGGGGAAGCAGAACATTGTTGGTGGGGTTTGATGCCTGAAGAAAAATCGGTATCGAGGTTCCCTTAAGGCACTAACAGTTTAGTTCAAGAAGGTTCAGGATTATTCACAGTCACAGGGTCACTATTTTTGAGATGTTCTCCCACTTACCTTAACAACTTGTTGTTGTGACTCCTCTGTGGGCAGAAGTTTCGTGATATCCATGGTGGTTCTAATAGGGGGTTTTAAAGCTACCCACAATGGTTATAAGGCAGTTCCAAGAAATTTTCATGGGGTTTGACCTAGTTTTATCTCATCGTCCCAAGACAAAGTAGTTTTTTCACCTCTTTCAAGTTGTGTTTAGTTTTATTTTGCATGAATGGATGAGGGGTACGAGGAAGAACTAGTAGATTATTCCTCAGATATTCTTACACACTCCGAAATCTAGGTGGAGCCACACCTGTTATCTCAAGTTGGCCTTAGATTGGCTACACCCCCTCCACCGGAAGATCAGGTAAGCAAGCACAGGTCAGATATGGCTGACATGGAAGAGTCACTGCAGGGCTTGGACATCACTCAACTGGTTATGGTAGTTTCAGAGGGTTTTATAAACCTAGTTGAAGGCACAAGCTCCCCTTCTCTCTCAATACCATCACCCTCAAATTTTTTAACGTGGAGTGAGCAAAACCAGTATGCAGATGGCTTTGCGAACAGGGAGGGTTTCCCCTTAGCAGGGTCAAAAGGATTGGGTATTGGCACAAATGCTCTGGCTCCCTAGGTAACAGAGCACAACCCAGTTAGCAGAACCGAACCCTACATGGAATTTTTCCCAAAATTTTCACCCGAAAGCAGCACTCTACCCTTAGGGAGTTTTTAAGGCATGGAGATTAAGGAAGAGGACAAGGACGAGACCCATGCCTCAGACACTAATGATAACCTTTTGGAGGTTGATCGACAACAACCCTCCAGCCTAGGCCCAAATGAGAAGACTGCCAAGAAATCCAAGCTTTCCAAAGCAAGAGAAAGGAGTTGTCTGTTAGTTTTTGGGGAAGGAATTGGCATGGATAAAGCGGCATTGACAGAAAGTACAGTGCTAGTGGGTAGAGTCCGAGGTAGAAACTACTTGATGGGTTGATTGAAGAGATGTACAATGGAAGTATGGGGGAATGTATTGGAACAACTTCTTGTAGTTTTGTCACGTCAAGGGGTTGGTTTGTCGTAATCTACTTAGAGTCAGACCAAGTGAACTAGGTGCTGACCCACTACTTCCATATGGAAATTATCTTCGTCCTCCTCAAATGCTGGACACCTCTTTTCAACCCAGAGAAGGAAATCCTAGTTCTAGGGTTGATATGGGTTCAGTTGTCGAGACTCCCACTACAATTCTAGTCTGAGGATATTTTTAGGGTGATAGGCGATGATTTGGGCACATACCTTGATCATGACAGATCGTATATGGACTCGGAAGTTTTGGAAATGGCTTGAATTCTTGTATATCTAGACACAAGATAGGGCCTGGTGGAAAGTTATCGCTTCCATATGGGTGACATTATCCGTTAGTAGGAGCTGGATTTTGAGGGCATTCCCTTCATGTGTTGGAGATGCCATGAGGTTGGCCACCTTTTCAAATCTTGACCCCCTAGTCATTGGGTGAAGGTTGAGTCCCCTGAAATTCTTGGTAGTAGCTTGTAATCAAATATAGATGGGGATGGAGGAACTCAACACGCTTCAAGGCAGCTTGAGGCAAGGTGTGGACATATCGTCTTCTGTGCGACCCAAGTTGGACACTTGGACCATGGAAGCCCTGATTACCAAGGTGTGTGCTAGGGAAAACAATGGTTTTTCAAGTACCTCTTCTCCCCTTCACCCTCAATTTATGAATGGATGTAATTGTATTTTGAATATTGTTTCCAATCCTAGTAAGTTGAGCCCCGTCATCTGCCCTGTGGCTTCTGCCCCTATGCTCATTCTGAATACCCCCTGCTCTATTTTCTAACAAGATCTCTCTCACGACCACTCTGGGGATTCAACCTTTAGTACCTCTCACCGTTACAATCTGCACTCCAATCCACCCTCCCCCCATGCCTTTGAAATAGATGAGGACTTGCACCCCCCCTTCCTGCTAAGGCCCCTTGAGGCAGACAATCTCGCCTCTCAAAAGATATCAAAAGGGCCAACCTTGAGGTGGCTTTAGGAATACAGACTCCCATAGACCAGGTCCTTAGAGCAAAGGGGAAACCTACAAATATTGACCCATGAAAGGCCTCTCTTTAAACTATAGGGGTTTGTCCAGCCCAAATAAAAAAATTGGTGTTGAAAATTCTATGTTTATCTAAAAAATTGGATTTCCTATTACTGCAAGAAACATTAGGTGACAGACCCTTTGTACATAAAACCCTTGATTCTTCCTGCCATACTAGGAATTCTATTTCTTGGATATGAGAGGGCACTCGAGGGGTTGTGCCCTTGTTTTCAATAAAAAAATCAATCAGGATCTCAAATGCCTAGGGTGGAAAAGGTTTTTTCGGAGCTAATTTCACTTCCACCTCGCTCAATATCCCCCTGAGGATTATTAACATTTATGGGCCATGTCAAAATAGAGAGGTTTTCTAGGTGAATTTTCTCCAAGTGGAATTTATGCAAGTAGAGAACCTAATCATTGGGGGTGATCTTAATTTCTCACTTGGGTTTTCCAAATCACGGGGCCATAGAGACCGATCAAATGTTTTAACGGTGTTTTTTGAAAACTTGTTGGATGGCCATGACCTTATAAGCATTGATTCGGTTCATATCATGCTAACCTTGAGGAATCGCAGAACGAGGGAGGATGCCCTTACACAAAGGCTAGATGATTTCCTAATCAAATTTCCCTTATTATATCGCCTCACACATATTTGTCAATGGGTTGGTTCGGGGGGATACTCAGACCATTCCCCGATCTTCCTGGAAATCGAGGATGCAAACCTCAAACATAGATCCCCATTTAAATTCAATGTAGCATGGCTCAATGAGGATGATTTTCATGTTATTGTCAAGGATTGTTGGACACACTGTAATCGAGATTCAAGTACCCCCCAACGATGGTCATATCACAAAACCTATCCCATCTAAAAGAAAAAACTATCAGCTGGGTTAAGGCCAAGCAGAAAAGGGAGGGAGAGGAGCTAATTAGGATTGAAAAGGAGCTAAAACTTCTTGAATCACTAGGACTATCCAGTTATGCCTCCATTCAATCAAAGGATCATCTCATAAACCTAGAGAAATAAAATATCAATCTATTGAGAAGAACCAAGGAGATGGTGCTTAAAGAGCAGAGCATTATGGTTAAAGTCAGGCGATGAAAATAAAAAAAAAAAATTTCCAACAGTTTGCCAGGGGTAGGAAAGCAGTTAATACGATCTGGGAACTAAAAGACCACACTGGAAAAGAAGCCAACTCATTCCCCCAGCTTGCCGACATGGGAGTCAGGCACTTCTCAAACATCTATAAAAGCCCAAGGGGAACAAATATTGTTGAGATCCTATGGGTTGCAAAAGTTGTGCCTCAGTTTGTTGAGGATGAGGAAAGTGAAACTCTAAATCAACTAGTCTCTTTGGAGGGACACGAGCTAATCAAGATTGAAAAGGAGCTAAAACTTCTTGAATCACTGGGACTATCTAGTTATGCCTCCATTCAATCAAAGGATCATCTCATAAACCTAGAGAAATAAAATATCAAGTTGTTGAGAAGAACCAAGGAGACCTAGGGCTTAAAGAGCAGAGCATTATAGTTAAAGTCAGGCGATGAAAATACAAAATTTTTCCAACAATTTGCCAGGGGTAGGAAAGAAATTAATACGATCTAGGAACTGAAAGACCACATTGGTAGTGAAGCCATCTCATTTGCCCAGCTTGCCGACATGGGAGTCAGGCACTTCTCAAACATCTATAAAAGCCCAAGGGGAACAAATATTGTTGAGATCCTATGGGTTGTGGAAGGTGTGCCTCAATTTTTTGAAGATGAGGAAAGCAAGACTCTAAATCAACTGGTCCCTTTGGGGGAAATGGAAGCAGCATTAAAAAGATTTAGCAAAGACAAAAGTCTAGGGCCTGATGGTTAGCCAATCGAACTCTACGTCACTTTTTTTTTATCTCATTAGGCAAGACCCACTGCTAGCCATTGAGGACTGTAGGACAGCTGGAAGGATGTCAGAAGCTTTCAATTCTACCTTCATTGCCACATCCCCAAGGGGGACAAGCCCCAATCCTTTGATGACTTTAGACCCATCTCCCTTTGCAATTATGCTTACAAAATTACCTCTAAGCTCATCGCCCTTCGTATTAATCCAATCCTCTCCAAGATGATCTCAAAAGAACAATTTTCTTTCCTCAGCCATCAACAAATTCATGAAGCCATAGGCACTGCTCAAGAAATTCTTCACTCTATTAAAACTCTTTCCAAGAAAGTTGTTATCCTTAAGATCACCCTTTCTAAGGCTTTTGATAGAGTGAGTTGGACCTATCTACAACTCATGCTTACCCATGTCGGGTTCCCCCACCAATTCATCAATTGGATAGTATGTCTTCACTTATGTTCCTTTTAGTGTCCTAATTAATGGGGCGGCTTCAGATTCTTTTCCGTGCTGAGAGAGGTCTCAGACAGGGATTCCCCCTATCCCTGATGTTATTCCTTCTGATTATGGAAGGCTTCAGCTGGCTTTTAAAAACAGCAAGATCAAATGGAACACTGGGAGGGGTTGAAATCAATGACAGGATTGTTATCTCACATCTTTTATTTGTAGATGATGTTCTTATTTTCTTAAATGGCTCTTATCGTGATACCTCTTGTTTCAAGTCAATTCTATCTCTATTTTGTAAAGCCACAAGTATGGAGCCAAATTATGAAAAATCAACTATCATATTTAGCTCTTGTCTTCAAAATGAAAAAAGATTTTCCTCCCATCATTTCGGTTTTGTTAGGCAAGATCTGGATTTAGGACTGAAATATTTGGGACTCAGGCTAAATCCAAACGAGTACCATATTGCAGACTAGTCGTGGCTACTAGAAAAAATTGAAAACTGAATAAATATATGGCAACACAAATGGATCTCTCATGCCAATAGGCTCACCCTAATAAAATTAGTTCTAGAGGCAATACCAGTCTATTGGATGTCCCTGGCATGGATACCTAAAGGCATTCTTCATAGAATCCAGCAGATATGTTGCAAATTCCTCTAGCGGGATCAAAATGCTAGAAAAGATTTTGCTTGGGTTAAAAGGGAAAGGATTGCAAAGCCCAAAAAGTGGGGTGGATGGGGGCTGAAGGAACCCCTAGATTTTGCAAAACCCCTCAGAGCAAAAATGGGATGGAAAATCATAACCACGAACAGCTTGTGGAAGGAGGTCATATACAACAAGTACATGCACGCCATATCAATATTAGACTAGATTCGTAGCCCCGGTCATAACATCATGGGGGCTTCGAGCATTTGGAAAGCCATTTCCCACTCCTTTGACATTATCAAGAAATGACTAGCCTGGAAAGCTGGGGATGGTTCTCAGATCAGAATTGGCTCTGATTCCTGGGCTGGAAGTGGGAATGAACACATCCTGCCTAGAGAAATGCAACAAGACCTAATGGCGATGGGGGTTACACGACTAGCCCACATTGCGGCAGTGGGACTCCCAACTTGGTCAAACATGTAGTGGCTTGCCTTTGAGAACATGGGAAATAATGAAAGATGGAGTAGTAAATGGTTTCGTTTCATGGGGGCTTTGGAGGAAGCTAATGTCTAGATCTCTAAAAGGGAGGATGAACTTATATGGGTAAAGGATCCCACTAGCAGATATTCCCCAAAAGCGGGTTTTGCTGCGATCATGGAGGCTTGGGCTTTGGGTGAAACCTGCTGGTGGTGGCGACATCTATGGAAGCTGAAAGCCCCCCACAAATCTCAACTCTTCATGTGGGTTATACTCTCAAACAAAATTCTCACAGAGAAAAATTTTAAAAAGCATAGTTTCCATGGCCCCTCCTATTGTTGCCTATGTAAAGTTGTGTTGGAAGATATAGATCATTTATTCTTTCATTGTCTGGTCTTAGCTAGAATTGGAATTTCATCATTTAGACCCTCTCAATTCACACCCACTAGGCAGGAGAGAATGTAAATGATGCTTGGCAAGATTGGTGGTCAAGTGCGACCACACAGAAAATAAAAAATCTGCCTCTCATTGTATGTTGGGGTATATGGCTTATCCAAAACCAATGGATATTTTAGGAAAAAAACATCTTGGGAGCAGCCACTTGCAATCATATGCTTTCTATCTATAACATTATCCCCGAGGATCCAATTCAATGTCCTAGCAAAGTGATCAACCCCAAAATCATAGAAAGAAGCCAGCCGTGGGCCTATTTTGACGATTTGGCTCAACCTGAGGGCTATGGTGGGGGGGTTGTTATTCATTTAAATGATTTTGTTTTCTTCAAAATCAAAGTGGGGCTTGGGCAGGGAACAAATATTTTTTCTGAACTAAACAGCCTTAGACACCTCCTCCTTTTTGCAAGAGAACAATAATGCCACATAATTCAAATTTTCGGGGACTCTTAGCTTATCATAAATTGGATCAATGGGACCTATAACTATCACTTGCACACACTTAGATATTTGGTGGAGGATGCTATATACTTAAAATCTCAGTTTATTTTTTTTGTCTACTCTCATATATACAGGGAAAGGAATGAAGTCATTGAGATTCTTTCCAAAGAGGTCGTGCAGCTAATCAGAGGACATTGGTTGATTCAAGAGTTCAGGGACGGGGCGTTTTTCCAGATCTACCACAGGCCCTTCATTAAAGGGGTAGGAATTCTATAGGATTGATCTATGAAATTATCCTATATGTCTTTTTGTTATTTTGTTTATATTCACAGATGTTGTTTTAGCTAGTTTTATAGACTTATGGCCCTGGTTTGCCATCGATCCTTTATTTTAAGAAGGATGATATGTAAATATTTTTTTGTGCTCATGAATTTTGGACTGATAAACTTTTGGATAGTAGTGAAAGGATTCCTCATATACTATTATACAACATGTAATTTTCTTAACTCTTTAATGAAAAATATGCCTTTTCCTCGGAAAAATAAATTACAACCAACTGTAAGAAAAATATATACATTATTTACAGTTGAGGAGAGATAAGTTTTCACAAAAATAAAGTTGTTGGGTCATTACTCCCTACAGCTAAAATTTTCATAGTGGGATCATCACATACCTATTGGAAAAAAGACTCTTTGGTGAGTGGTTTATGATAAAGACGTACCCAATGTCCATTCACCTAGAAAGAATAGCTAGACTCATTAACGGTGGTCAAAGTGAGAGTGCCATTGTTGTGCACCTCTTAAATTTCATATGGGCCAAGCCACCTTGTCTGTAACTTACCCTAAAAGTATTGAAACCTGGAATCATAGAGGAGCACCCAGTCTCCTTTCTAAAATGTCTTATTTTTAATAAGACTATCATGCCACTTAGCCTTTTGCTACTAAATAATTGTAGTGCGTTGTAGAGTAAGTAGTTAAGCTTCATCCAATTCATTTATTTGTTGAAGTCATTTAGTTTGGGCCTTCATTAGATCCTGTCCCACTTCCTGGGTTGTTTTGAGAGTCTTTATTTCAAATTCAATAGGAAAGATGGGTTCTTTTCCAAATACAAGTTGGTACGAAGAATATCCAGTAGTATTTCTCCAAGTTGTGTAATAATCCCATAAGGCCTTTGGCATTCTGGTAGCCTAGTCTCATCAATGTGTCAAAATTGTCTTGGTCAAAATTTCTTCGATGACCTTATTAGTGCTTTCAACCTACCCATTCGCCTATGGGTGAGACGTGGAAGTGACTCTATGTGTGATGTGGTGGTTCCGTAGAGTGGCTCTAATCTTATGTCCTACAAATAGCCCCCCTCCATCTATTATCAGTTCCCTAGGTAAACCATACCACATAAATAACCCAAAAAGGAAATTAATTATGACTTCTTTCGTAGCTCTTGGAAAAGCTATTGTTTCTACCCACTTTTTTAAATAGTTTGTGGCAACCAGTATGTAGACCTTTTGGTTTGATGGCAGGTGAAATGGGCCAACAAAATCCAATGCCCATTGTTCGAAAGGTTCTATTACCAATTGGGGCTGCAATGGAATTTCGTTAGATTGACCAGGACGGCCCATCCTCTGGCATCTATCACAAGCCTGGACATATTTGTTAGCATCTTTAAAAATGATGGGCCATTAATGGCCCATTTGTAGTACCTTATTCCCAGTTCTGCAATCTGCAAATTGTCCTCTAGAAGGCTCATCATGGCAAGCCTTCAGGATGTTGTAGATTTCATCTTCACAAATGCATCTGCATATGCACATATCAGACCCTGTATGAAAAAGGTATCCACCAATCCAAGAAAATTATACGCTACGCTAAACAATTAGTTTCCTTTCCCTTGTTGTCAAGTGTTTGGGAAGCTTTCCTACCGTCAGATAGTTCACTACATCTACATACCATGGTGTTTTAACTGCCATGGCAAACAAATGTTCATCTAGAGACTAGTCATCCAGTAGATCATTTATCTTTGGAACTTGAGGCAAAAAATCTGCGACTGGGTTTTCCTTCCCTGGAAGGTCTTTAATGGTGATATCAAACTCCTACAAAAGTAACAACCAATGAGTCACTCGTCCATTTGTAATTGGTTTGTTAGCTAAGTATCTAATGGTAGAATGATCAGTATACATAAAAACTTGATAGCCAATTATATAATGTCTAAATTTGTTCATGACATAAATGACAGCTAAAAATTTATTTTCTATTACTATATAATTAAGTTCAGCAACAGTAATATTTTTGTTGATATAGTAAATAGTAGAAGGCTTTCTGCCCTCCTCTTGGCCAATGATAACACCTATTACTGCATATGACACGATTGTAGAGATATGAAAGGGTAGCTCCTGGTTGGGTCCATGCAATATTGGTGTAGTTGAAACTAATATCTTCAAATCTGTAAAAGCAGTGTCACATTTATCAGACCATTTAATTTTAACATTTCCATTAAATCATACAAAGGCACAACAATTTGTGAAAAAAATTATGAACCTGTGATAGTAACCTGCATATCCAAGGAATCTATGTACCTCTGTCTGAGTACAGGGTGTAGGTAGTAGGAGAATTACCTCTATCTTCATTGGATCTACTTGTATCCCAGTAGCATAAATGTAGTGTCCTAGGATTACACCTTCTGTCATCATCATGTGGCACTTTACGTTACTTAAATACAACCTATTGGCGATGCAACATTCCAAAACCTTCTCTAATGTCTATAGTGCTTAGTTAAAGTCATCCCCATATGGGGTGAAGTCATCCATGTAAACTTCAAGTCCCTCATTTATCAGATCGGCAAAAATACTAAGTATGGCCCTCTGAAATGTAGCTGGGGTATTGCATAAACCAAACGATAACACTTTGTAAGCAAGCATACCCCGTAGGTAAGTAAAGATGATTTTGTCTTGGTCCTTAGGGGTGATTTGGATCTTATTATAGCCACTGAAGCCATCAAGAAAGGAAAATAATTTTTCTCCTACCAGTGTATCAAGGACTTGATCAATAAATGGAAGAGGGAAGTGATATTTCTGTGTGGCTTTGTTCAATTCCCTATAATCCACACAGATGTGCCACTTCCTGTTTTTCTTGGGAACAACTATCAGCGAAGAGACCCACTTACTATCTGAAATGGGATAAATAAAATTCACATCTAGCAACTTTTGTAGTTCTTCTTTTACAATATCTTTGAGATGCAGATTTAGTCTCCGTTGAGGTTGCCAGGAAAGGATGAGAATCCTTTTTGGTGTAGATATGATGTGTACATAATTGTGGGTCTATGCCCTTCATGTTTAGATAGTCCCAAGCAAAATCCCCTTTATATTTTTTCAGAACTTGAATGAGCTTTTGTTCTTGGTTACTATCCAGACTATTGTTGATGTTTAAAATATTTCCTGGTTCAATTTCAATAGGCTTGCTATTATGAAAGACAGTTGTCGGGATATGTTGATCATTAGTATCTTTCAAAGGGTCTCCCAAGGCTTCATTATCAAGGATTTATTTTAACATTTGAAATTTTTCATTATTCATAGTGGTTGGCTAATTAATAAAGTTATTAATTACATCATCTTTAGTCTGATTCTTGAACTCAACCACCTATGCTACTATAAGTGGTGAATGAATACTTTCTTCCAGGTATGTGGGTAATTATTTATGTATTTTCACAATGGGTGGAATTTGTTTGGTATGAGGATATAAAACGATATTATTTACCGCACCTCCCTTAACAATGGTCATGCTTCCCATACGGAAACCTATGTAAGCATTGATTGTTGCCAACCAAGGTAGGCCCAAAATTAAAGGCTACCCATCTAATCGACTTTTTGGGTTGATAAATAGAAAATCCACTTGGTACTCCAATGAATCGATGGAAAATGTAATGTCCTGTAAAGTTCCCTCTGGTTTTATGACCGAATGATCATGGTTCTAATAGGGTGGTGGTTGGTTCTAGAGTTGTGATACCAAGTGTCTCACAAGTTTCTGCAGTTAATATGTTAATGGTTGTGCCCAAGTCAACTAGTGTGCTTGGAAAGGAGCGGCCATATATTTGGACTGTAACTATGGGATTCCGAGATCATCATATTTTTTGGTGTTTTTCTGCCCAAAATTAAATTAGACAAGGTCCTTATGACATGGTTAGTTGGTGAAGCTTTTAATTTCCTCACAATCTTTTTCGCACATAGTTCTTTAATCGTTTTAGCATAAATAGAAATATATTGGATGGTGTTGTAGCATTCTTTTGGTTTTGATAAGTTAGAATAAATTAGACAAAAAATTAAAATGTATTTATAGAATGTTAAGATAGGATATGGGAAAAAAGAATATTGAATAAAAAAATGTTAGGAAAATATTTTGATATATACGTCCATATCAAAGAAAATGTTAGGGTAGATGCCCTAAAAAATGAAGGCAAAATAAAATGTTAGGTTTGATAGAAAAGAAAAATAAAACAACTCTGAAAGTGTTGCAAATCTAAATGCCACTACTTTGTTCTAAATTCATTTTGAAAAATAATAGTTATGCGGTTTGTTTAGATGCCACACTAGGTTATTTTATCCAATTATACGGCTGCATCATAATTGTATTTGTTTTAAATTAATTCTCATAGGTAGAAAATAAATTGGCTCAACAATTTAATCTGAGCCAATGGAAGAAATAAGGTATAGAGATAGATTGTTCATGAAAAGAAAATATTGGGTTGCTAGTTCAAATGCACTCTAGAAACATAAGTAAAATGTTAGGAATAGAAGGGTAGGTAGAAATGTGAAATATTGAAATGCTGAAATGGTTATTTCCTAAGTATTCTATCACATCGAATTCATTCATTAAAACACCCGGACCCACATCTATCACATCTACCTATCATATTGCGATCCCACCATTCATTCCCTGCTCACATGTCAAACTCCATCCACCTCACCTCTCATCCTGCACACTCCTCTGCAATCATACAACCAACACTCCCTTTTGGCCCTCATTCACCGTCTGAAGTTTATCGGCAGTGGGGGGGGCGAAATGGGCAGTCTTTAATACCACCCATATAAACCACAAAAGTGCCTTTTAGTATTTTGGGACGAAAAATGCCAAACCACAAACTTCTTTGTCCTACCCCCAAATGCAGTATCCTTCATAGTCGTTACCACCACCCCACGTCACCTCCACATCACATTCCACTTCATATTTCCCGTCCAATCATTGGCCACCTATCTATTGCCCATTCATTTCTACTCCCACGCATTTATAACTAAATGCCTATTAATTAGCCCATTGAATAATTAATGAACTTTCAAATGTACATCACCACCTTTCCACTCCATTTTTCTCTTTATAAGCATTGTGTTATACATTTCAAAGGTTACATAATTAACTGTTGTGACCCAGATTATCCTTCAAACCTGCCTACTCAACAGCTCGGCTACTTGTCCTGTTTGCAAGCACATCTTCCAGGTCCACTTGTCAGTTACCTGTCTATATTCTGGTAACTCCTTTTTATCATTCTGTCATTTACAGTCTGCAATCCCATTTGCCAAAATGCCTCCCAAGGGAAAAACAATTACAGAAGTGTCAAATCCTGTAATTCAACCACAGATTGATTTCCACCATACTCCATTAGTTGACAAGGATTGCAAAATCATTGAGACTTCTTCTCAATTCGATTTATTTGAAATTTATTGTTGGTGGGAAGAGCAAATAATTGACCAGAGTGATGAAATTGGGCTCTAGGAATCCCAATTGCCCCATTATATTTTTCCACAAATACACAGAGCTCTAGGGTTTGTGAGGAAATTCCATGAATCCTATGATCCTAGCGAAAGAGCCATTATCTCACCTACCGGAGAAATCCTTTGTCCCATTAACACTGATTCAATTGAGAAAATGTTGTAGGCTCTTGCCAAAACACCAACTCATCCTTTTTCTCATGAAAGTCTGATAGAGGCTTATAACAAACTTGACTTTACCAAGAGATCCCAGACCCTGGAACTATTTTTAGCAATTAGTAGTCCTCTACCAAAGAGAAACCCCCCTTATGATTCATCTATGTTTCCTGATAGAACCAGGCATATCCTATCCTATTCGCTTGGTTATCACTCTGATCAGCCTGTCAATGAAGCCATCCTTGGTTTCTTGTTCATATTTTCTTATGATTCTAAGCCTACTACCATTTATGATTTCAGTCATTTTATAGCTGACACCATACATGAGTAGTTTGTTAAATTTAACATTGAAGAAGTATTCAAGTATGCTTCAATACTTGTCTATCTTTTTATATATTTTCAGGGAGACAAATTCTCATTTCCTTTGCAAAGACTTTATGAGGAAGGACAACAACAGTCAGTGACTTTCTGGACTTCAATGGAGATGAAGGAGAAAGGAGAATTCACATACAAGCAGTTCATATAACTATTTATTTATCTAGCCCTCAACCTTATGAGCAGTACTCCATTACAAAGGATCAGTGAAGAGATTGTCAAAGAACTTCAGTTCATAGATCAAGCTGCAACAGGAGATTGGTATTTCTACCAGAACTACACAGAAATCAGGGTTTCTGGTTGTGAGCTTCCACCCTACAAACTGCCAAAGTACCTCCCTATTAGAATCTTTGCACTAGAGTACTTGAGGCAAAGAATGAATGCAGATGAAGTACATTTTGTAGTTCCTAAAAAGAAATCTCAATTTAAGCTCAAAGCTCAAGTTGGTCCCTTCATTTGTAATACCATGGCAACAGGGGAGGAAGCTGATAAGCTACTAAAATAAATGAAATTTTCTCTCAGTTTCTCTTGGTCATATGACCCATTAGGAGTCATCTCCAAACTCAAGGTGGAAAATAAGTTCACACAATATCATCATACAGCTAGCCCTAAGATATAACAGTTCAAGAATTAGTCGGAATGGATAGAGAATACCCTCTAAGAGGCTGAGGAGAAGGTAGTCTCTACATCAAATATGCAAAAGTTGCAAAGGAAAAGACAACCAAGAGAGGGAGGGAAGAACAACCTTCACCTGCAACAGAGGCAACAAGACAAGGCTTCAAGGTCTTTCACAGGAAAAAGAAACAAAGGGTCTCTATGAATATTGATTCATAGTCTCGTGAATAGTCTATACAATCTCCAACTTAGTCTACCACTTCTCATGAGCATTAGATAGTCCAAAGTGTTGGAGGCATTCCAGAGAATAAAGAGAAATACATCTTCCATGTATTTAGTGAAATTAAAAGAAATAATGAAGAATTAAAGTTGAATACTTACACCCAGTTCTAGAAGCATTCTTCCAGCTCTCAAGCAAGGCTTCTTTCAGTCTTTGACTCTGAGAAAGGGAAGATGCAAATGGCTTTCTTGCAAGCCCAAGTTCCCCAACCCAGAACTACAGCACAATATCAGAAACGCACTTCTTTTGAGTTCAATGTTCAAGATGTGCATCCAATTGATCAAATTGAGATGCACAAACAAACTGGACAAATGATTGCTTCAACCTTGACAAACATTGCTACGAGTTTATTGAAAATGCAAGTTACATTGGCCAACATTCCGTCACAGTTAAAGTTGGAGAAGGTATCCTCATTAGCAAAGGATACCAAGATTCAGTCCCTGGAAAATATAGTGCTAAGGATGGGATATGATCCATCAAACATAAATGTTGTAGAGGAGCTCATTAAGAAAAAGAACACTGAAGTTGCAGCACTAAAGAAATAGTTGAAACTACCAGCATCCAAGGATCCAATGGCCAAAGAAATCGAGGAGATAGAGACTCAAAATTTAGACATGATGAAGCTCATCATAGAAAATAATTTGAAAATAAAACAAATGGAGGAGAAAATGGAGAAATTGGTTAAGGAGAAGGAAGAAGCTATCAAGAACATTCAAACTTCAACAAATGTAGTTTCTCTTATAGTAGTTCACATCACTAGAGTCTCTACTACAGCCACTACATGAGCAACAGGTACATCAAAAGGAGCTGAACAGCTTACTAAAGCTGTCCAGAACCTGTCTATACAGACAAGAGAAATAAATAAATTAAAAGAGGAACTCAAAGAATTACATATTTTTATGTCTATATCAGACAGTACACACACAACTAAAACAAACAAACTTAAAGGCCAAGTGGAGGTATTGAAGAAAGAACTCACAGATTCCTTCATAGGAAACAAGTTGGGAGTAGCAAAAGAAATTCTATGGGAAGAAATCACAAAGGAAATCAAGGAGATTTGGCCCTCAATTAAGAAAATATTTAATCAAAAAGATCTCTTGGAAAAAGCTCAGGAAGCAGTGGAATCCATAACTATGCAGCTGGAGGATATGCCAAAGATTGCCTCTGATATAATCAAATTTTTGAATTCCAAGGATGAATATGAGCTTGAGGAGTTAAGGATAAGTGAAAGAACTGCAACAATATTAGAAGTGAAGAAGATCATTGCTAAGAATAATCTCAACCTTCAGCTACAAGAAAAGTGCAACAATGTTAACAACATAGTTCAGAGGTTCTTCAACAAAATTGAACCTTTGATCAGCAAAGGTTTACCTTATATGATGGTAATTAATGATAAATTTATGCCAATTGAGGATTATTTCACGAAGTTAATAGAGGTGGCCACCCATGCAGTGTCAGTAGCCAATATCAAAGGATCAGCAACACCAGCTCTCATAGTAAAAGTACTCAGGGATTTTTTCTTTATCCTGGATTAAATCAAGCATATATTTTTGGTAAAACCCACTTTTACTAAATATACTGAGATGGATGAAATCTACAGGAGGGTAATAAATATTTCTATCCCAGATAAGAAATGTTGGGAAGAATTAACAGAGTTACTTGATTAAGGATTATTGAACAACATTCAGCTTCTGAGGGAACAACCAGCCAACTTCAACCACTTTTTAACTTTTTCAATGATAGTCATCAAATAGTGCACCACTAAAGCAGTTCCAGATCATCAGACAATTTTATTTTTGATTGTGTAAATAATCTATTTTTGTAAAAGCAATTCAGGATATTTTTCGTCCTACTATTGTATAAATAACTCTCTTCATGAGTTATTAAGGGTTGCACCCTTGAAGAAGCATTTCTAGACATCTGATGTAATTAATATTTCTGGATCATTAATATGAAGAAAAGGATTCTGAATTCTTTTTTACACATTTTTTGTTTCCCGTAAGTTTTTCCAGTGTCATTCATTATGTTTTTTCCTTCATATACTTGTTTCTTGTAGAGATAACCAGGTAGGAGTAATTGTATTTCAATCTATTCCTATAAGCTTTCTGAAGTGATAATCTATAAAGAGAATGGATTAATGGACTATTTGTTTAATTAATTCCCTCTAAGTTAATAAATAATCAGCGTCTTTTGTAAGTTCAAGTGTATTTTCTCAAACTTGTAAACATGGTTTAAGGGTTTTCATACTTATGATTATCTAGCTTTCAATTTGAAAACTATGGCAATCATATTACTTTTTTGTTTCTTCTCATCATCATAAAAGCTATTTCACTGTGTAAATATTTATAGTAGCCCTCTACTAAGATATTAATATTATTCAAGAGGGTAGGCACATCAGTTCTATATCTGTTTTATCCATTGGTCTCCCAAAATAAAACAAAACCCCAAAAACATTCATCTTAGATGCTCTGGCATAATAGCTTACCATTATTATCTCAGAGGTACAACAGATGGCTTGGAGGAGAGGAATTTTAATGCATAGATTTTTAAGTTCCCATAAGAGATCAAAGTCTAGATAAACAATTGGCTTAGGTATTGCTAATGTTTCATGGAACGGGGGAGAAGTAATTATGAGTTTTTCAGGATCTTTCTATTCGACTGTGTCTCCTTCCTGTTTTATATTTGTGTCAGTCACAATCGAAGGTGTAGTTATAGGTGATGTTTCTAACTCATCTGGTGGCTGCTCTTTGTCTTCCTCAGAAGTGATAATGCATCCTGACCTCAGCCTAAGTTCATTGCATTCTTTTTGTATGCTATCAAGGTCTGAACTTTCAACAATTTGTATCAACTGAATTGGTCTATTATTGGGGTTTGGATTTGGTTGAGCTAGTAGTTTGGGATGCAGAAGGGGTTGAGGATTTTTCTATAATGGATATGGGGCTGATAATGTAGGTTGAGGTTGAGGACCTGTCCCCATAGGTGAATTGGTTATCCCTAGAGGTTGTTGTTGATTCAGAGACTAGTTTGAATTTTGTGAAGTAGAGGCAGGCCACTGGGACGAGTATGGATTATTTTTTCAAAACATAGTAGAAAAAGGAGAATTTGGCCAACCATTACTTGGAAAGGGCTAAGCTGGCAAAGGTGACATAGGAAACGGTTAGGACTGCCAATTTGAGAAAGGTGATTGACCTTGCCACGATGTTTTGTAATTATGTTGTTGATTAAATGTTGAAGAAGTAAAGAATTGAGATGGGTCTTGTGACATACCTGTGGGTCGGCCTTGCCACTGTCGACGTTGGTTCATTAAGTACACTAGTTCAGTCTCTTCTTATGCTTCTTCAAAAACTACTTTCATCCCTGGAAGTGATGGACACTTCTCGGTGGCATGGTCCTCAGTGTAGATAGCGCATGTTTGAACCATGTCTAATGGACACCCTCGTTGACTGTGCTTCTTCCGGTAGCGTGGGAAAAAATGACCAAATTTGTTTCTGCTAAGGCTTATTTTTGTTTGGACTACAGTACATCTACCTGTGTAGTCAGCATGCCTAATATATCTGTCTTGAAGTCCTCTAGGAGGTTACCGATTTCTACTCTTCTCACACCTCCACTGGGCGGTTTGCTTCCTCTAGTCATAGAATCTTGACTTCTTGACCCGATGCATGTTCTACCTCATGAACACCTGATATAGAATCGAACAATTTCATCATAATCCTCTTGAGAAATGTCTCCCTTCCTCATCAAATTTAAAGTTTCTATCCATTCTTCTTTCATTCCTTTTGTTAAGATGACTTCTAGGACTGATTTTGGTAATGTGGAGTGAGGGGATCTCTACAAATTGTAGTGAAACCATTTGATATATTCCTCTAGGGTTCCATTATCCTTCACAGATATTTTAAAGATTTCATCTTATAATTCCCTAGTCCTATAGTAGTCCTGATATTTCGTGAGAAAATAAGTTTTCTTGTCATCCCAAGAATTAATAGTGCATCCGCCCAAACCCATAAACCACTGCAAAGCTGCTCCTTTTAGGGTAGAATGGAACAACTTCAATTTCTGAAGATTGGTGGTGTAATTGTATCCTCTACACAGGACGTCAAACTCAAATAAGAAGGCATTTGGATCCTCTATGCTCATCCCATGAAAGGTTGGGATGTTTTTCAAGGGAATATCTTTCATCGGGGCATTGGTTACTGGGTCAACTATGGGATATTCCAACATTCAGGTCTGACCTTGAGGTGGTTGATTCTCCATTTGGTCGAAAATGTGCCAATATCCTTCGGGGACTTCAAGGGATGCTACCTGAGCAAGTGGAGTATTTTCAATATGAAGTGGTTTTACGGCACTACTCAAATCTGGGATCACAGGAGATCCTAGTTTAGGCAATTTTGGCTCTACCTTAGTAGCTCCACTAGTTTCTCCCTATCCTTCTCTTAAATTGCATGATTTTCCCTCTTGTGAAGGATCAAACTGTAAATTTTCGGTAACCTAAAAGCTCTGTTCAAATCCTCTAGTTTGGCTATGAATCTTAGCGTCGGCTGCAGATGGTGAACCTGTTGCCTGAGGGATTATGGTAGGTCTTTTTCTAGATAAATTATGGGGTCCTAATGATGCCTGAGATTCTGCTTTTCTTATGATTTCATATATAAAAGTTGATCTTCCAAGGTTCACCGATCCCTTGGGTTTTGTGGAGTTAGGTGGGGGGTCCTGATCTTTTTCTAACTTTTTCTTCTTAGTCATTCATAAAAACCCCTACACCTATTTAACATCTATGCATTTGTTGAAAATCGGATTGTTGAGCAAGCGCTTTACTTGCTGGTTATGCAGGTTCTTATATCTCGTTTTTAATACCCAATTCTTTTACAGCGCGAAAAAAAAAAAAAAAATAAATAAATAAATAAATAAATAAAATTAAATAAAATAAATAAATAAATAATAAAAAATAAAAAATAAAAATAAAATAAATAATTAAAAATAAAATAAAAAATAAAATAAAAATAAAAAAATAAAATAAAATATAAAATTAAATAATAAAATAAATAAATAATATATAAAAATATAATATATAAAATAAAAAATAAAATAAAATAAAATAAAATAAAAAAAAAAAAAAAAAAAATCCTCTTTGAAACACTCTCCCCGGCAACGACGCAAAAATGTTGGTGCACTAAGATGACTATTAAAAGCAATCTTAATACCTACATTAATTATCAACCCAAGGTAAGTATGTTTATTTCAAGAGTGTTAGAATTTTCTATGCAAGTGAATTCAGAGGCTAATTCAGAATGAAATGATTTCGAATCATTGCAATAATTACTATCTAATTCTCGAAGTTCAATCCAAAAAAAAAAAGAAAAACCGTAAAGCATTTTCAAATCTATTTTAATCTATTGTGAAGAGAACTGAATCTAAATGAAAGTATGCTAAAGGAAATCACTCTTACTAGATTTACTAACAAGTATCAATAATAATTCATTGAGAAAAAAGGGAAAACTACAACAAATAAACAACAAGCAACTATTCAAGCTTTTAACTGAAAGCAATAACTGTGAACTCAATATCTCTAATAACACTACTCAGAAGGAACACCAATCAAATACTTAATTTAATCTGATAAATTCATCAAATAATAACACATGGATGTAAACATAGAAAGATCTAGAATCTACTTTGAACAGTAAAGGTAAATCATAAGATCAATACTCACAACAATCAAAATAATTCTAGTTTAATGAAATAACAAGAATAAACAATTGCAAAGGAAAAAAAAAAAAGTATGGCACAAGAAAAGTAGTAAATCCCCTAGTGAACGGGCCCAGAGTCTCCAGAAGTCATTACCAAAAGAGACTCAAAATGTGATTACAAGTAAAACACGGTCTTTCTCATTAAATTTGATAATAAAGATACAACATCACCGTGGTGAGAATACTATGTATCAAAAATGAAAGTTACAATCTCCCCATTCCTAGCTAGCTACATTCTATTTCACCTATCAGCTTTATATAATCTATGAGAGACAAATGGATAGAAGTGAATCCTTACGATTAGGAGATCCTAAGGATTTCGCAACCGGCAATCAAATTTTATTAAAAAATAAACTTGATTCCAGTATTCTTCTGCTAGCCTACATGAGCGAGACATTGTCATTTTTCTTTTCTTAGTCGTTATTGTTCCATCATTTGATCAAAAATCATTCCATTGTTTGAACAACAATCGTTCAATTCGTATTCCTGCATATAAAAATAGTGAAAGTTAGCTTTCATGCCCAAAATTACACAATTTGTTAATGATTGATTTTATTCAGCTGCTACAATCGTTTCTTCTAAATTATTTTCTAAAATAAAGATAAACATATAAAAATGAATGATTAATTAAGCTAATATGAGGATAAAACATACATTTTCTATGACCCAAAAAATAGCGTCTTAATGCGTGATTTTTCTATGTATGCCAAGATCGGGGTATGTTTGAATTTTTGTGTTGCAGTGGAGGTTTGATTCTCAAATTGTAGATATTTTATGTGGGTTTTATAGACTACAAGGTGCATACACACGCAAGTGCTATACTGGTAAGTAGCGTACACGTGGGTTTGTTGCCTAAAAAGCATGTATACACGCAAATATTATTTGAGGAAAGCATGTACATAAAGTAGGGTTTTGATGAAAGCAATGTTGATCAATTTAATCAGTCTTGCTATCTTTTTGTTCTCTTTCAATGAAGTATTCTTGATGATATGGGCTTAAAACGTGATGTTTTACTTATGAATTAACTGATTGAAGGATGATGATGATACTTGCTTATTGTGATTAAAGTTCAGTGAAGGTTTTGGGGTTGTTTTAGAATGATGTAGTAGATCTAAGTATGATTCAGTATTTATTTCAAAATGACAGTGGTTCAGTTTTCAAAAATAAATTATTTAAGATCTATACGCGTGTATGCTTCATGGAAAGCACATAAACACGCAAGTTTGCTACTATAAAGTAGCATATATATTTTGACATATGGTTGATCAAAGTTTTAGTAGCAAAAAATAGTTTATATGATGTGCAGTATGTTGATTGGTATTCTAATTACATTGTTCTGACTGTATTGGTTATTTAAGTTGATTGATTTGGGTTTTCAATTGATTTAGTTGATTCAGTTATTGGGTTTCATTGATTGGTTGATTCAATTGGGTCATAGATTGATGATTGAGTGTAGAGATAAGTTTCAGTTTTGATATTTGGTATTGGGCTTAAATGTTGGTAGTGGGTCCATTTTGAAAATTTGATGAAATGTGGCCTAAAAGTTGTGATGTGTTACATCAAGTGGATCGAGTATGAAAATTTATGAAACATGATCCCTGGAGGTGTTGAGGGCTAGAGCCTTCAATGAGGAGTTGAAGATTCCTTCCAGTGGTAGCTGGTAAATGAGATTAGGGGGTTGGAGCTCCCTTCCAGTAGGAGCTAGAAAATGAGCGAAGGTTGTAGCCTTCTGCAGGTGGGTACCTATGTACTAGTATGCATTTATGCCAGTACAAGGTTCAGGGAGTTGTATCTCCCTGCCAATGGGTTCTGGAAAGCAAGCAAAGGTTGTAGTCTTTTACAAGTGGGTGTCATACTGGTACGAGTTTATGCCAATACACGATTCAAGAGGTTGGAGCTCCCTTCCAATAGGAGATGGAGAATGAGTGAATGTTGTGGCATTCTACAAGTGGGTTCCTATGTGTTAGTATGATTCTGTGTCGATACAATATTGTAAGAAGTTTTTCTTTATATTAAAAAGAAGACAGAGATGAAAACAATGGTTCTTTTTTCCCACATTGGGTTTCCACCTTAAATCGTGGTTTTCATTAGTGTTGATTATGTGTGATGGTTTATTTTTTTTCTTACTGCACATGGTTACTATTTATATACTGTTGAAGGAAGTATTGATGCACTAGCTTAAGACAAACAAAAGATGAAGTAACTAAAAATATGTTTTACTAGATATACACAAGTTGTATAAAAATAGTCATGTACACAAGCGAGCTCCCTTCAGTAAAGTCGCATACAAAAATCAAGATATGAAATTGAAAAGTTTAATGGTTTAAAAATACTGATTCACCAACACACCCCCCCACTATTTTTCCCAACACAATGCCAAACCACTTAATATCTTGAATTTCCATGAGAAAAATAATTATCATAATAGTAGAAAGATATACCAAAAAATTATATTGAGGATCCACACAATACATTTCCCTAAGAAAAGAGACATAGCTGGAAGAAAGTGGTACATGAACATTGAAGTGAAAGGATAAATGTCAATATTGAGATATGATGCTATAGGAATTTGAAATGGGAGCCTTCAAGAATTCCATTAATTATGTGAGAAAAATATTTCCATAAAACATGTTTCCCATCAAATATCTTGATGCAATATGTTTGTCAAATTAATGGAAGTTGTGCCACTGATAACATCCATCTTAATTACATAGTAAAATAACCCTTCCTCTTTCTTCATTCCAATGACATCCTCATGGGAAGAATTCTGGAAAATAAATTTTTACTCACAAGCATATCGTTCCCATAAACATAAAATGAATCAATTAGTCTCAACCCTCAAATAAAAAATGCAAAAGCACGACAAGTTTCCAATGGTTTCATTTCTCAATAAAAAAATTGACCACTCAAATAAGCATGATTGCTTTTTCCACCATTATGCACTAGGATGAAGAAATCACCACTGCTGAAACCAAGGGGAATGATTGTTTAATAAGGACATTATTGTGTTTCCCTAATGTCATTATGGGATTCACCACCTAGGTCATTGATTCGGGTGTAATGTATGACCAATGATCAAACCCATAATTTATATGTTGCAACTTGTATTAATCATCATGTCTTTATGCTTCTTTTTCCAATTAATATATTTCCCTTAAATTATATGAGGAAATATTTGGAGACAAGCACTAACTGGAAATATCTTATAGATTTTTCTACAAGGTGCTTCCTAAATATCTGTTTGCAAAAAAATTATGCATGTTGTCAAAGAGAATATGCGCTATTTTATTTGCCATGCTCCATGAAAGAGTGCAAGTATTCGTCATGAACGGACACTATTGGCATTCAAGAGAGCTCATTATTCAAAGATTACTTCACATGATTTTTTTATAGAGGGCAGGAAACAGGATATAGTAAATGGGATGGGTGTTTCTTGGCTATTAGGAGAACACATAAATGGAATGGATAATACATGATGGTTTGTCAATAAGAAATAAGGGATGAAATTTGTAAAAAAAAAAGAACACAAAAGTGAAATGAAACAATAGGGATGCCAAGTTTAGATTAGTAGCTTATCATCATTCCTAAATTTTCAACAAATCAAAGAGTTTCAACCTTGTTTTTTTTCTTTTACCTCAATATCTTGAAGCTACCAGATATGTTGATGATGAAATTAAACTTGAGACATATGTTCCATTGAGTTGATCCAAAAGAGAGAGTTGAGGCTAATGCTAATGAGTCTTGACAGTGTGAGGTTAATGACTGCTAATTGTGTAGTGTTAATTTCTATGTTGGATTTGAAACCAAGAGTGATGAAGGTAGATTGCATAGTGATTATATGAAATCTATTAGTGCTTGAACATGGTTGTTGAAGCTTCTAAAGGGATGAAGTACAAACTTGTTACTACCCTAGTTTTCCAATGATCAATTGACCTTTCTTGTTTTCAAACTCTAAAAGATTGCAACTAATGTTGAATGCTTCACAAAATACTCATCGAAAATCGACCCGTGGTGCAACTCTCTCCATGCAAACATATGTGTTGGAGTAGAGCATGGAAAGATATCATTGGATTAGTAGCCATTAATGTATGTCATTAACCAATGCGAAATGACTCACCATTAATGTCAATGAGCATCAAGGCACTTTAGTACATCTTGCTAGGAATAAATGTAGGTGTTGAAGTTGAGTCTCCTATAAGATCTAACAATCAAGGGACAATGGTATTTTCACACTCTTGTCAGCAAGAGGTTCTGACAATGATGTATGCAAGCGTCAAGGTACTAAAATAAGTCTCTAGCCTTGAACCCAGATAATGTGTTGTTGTTGATGTGTCAAGACTCATTAATAGGAGGGCCTCAATGCATCCCATCATCTAACATGAGGATATGAAAAAATTTGAAGGATTCATGCAGGAATGACAAAATGATGTAGAGATTATTGAGGGATTTAACTAATATGGTTTCAAGAAAAATCCTTGTCTAAAGCATCAACTTCTTGGTTTTCACAGTTAGAATCATTTTTTTCTTTACTAATTTATTGATTTATTTTCCCACCCTAGTCTACTTTATCAAAATAAATCCTTTCCTCAAGTGTAGGCATATTTTTAGTGAAGCCATGTGAAAAAAATCATAGTAAATGTATTCATACTCAAGTTTAAGAAATAGGCTTCAATGTATACTAGAGCATGAGAGACCAATTTCTTTGGATGATACAATTAAAAGAGTTATTGAAGTAGAGAGTGGTTCTTTGATCTTATGGCCATATGAACCAACATTCAATGTAGTCATGATGTTCTTAGTTCTCTTGCTCATTCTTTACACTCTATATGCTTTCCTCTTCCATGCCATATAGATATTCTTCTATATTGCATGATGGATTTGATTATAGGCATGTCAGGATCTCCTTGATCTCAAGTTCCAATGGTTTCTCTCCATCAAATTCAATCAATGACTCTTTGGTATCCTTGGCATATTGGTAGAGGTGATCAGATAAGACTTCTATATTTGAATATGTCTCATGGAAATTTTGATCTTCTATCACTTTTGGAGAGGTATATATGTTCTTGATTACTATGAATATTTGTTCATCCTAAGAGGAAAAGGCAGAGGCATCAGCTGCTACTACAATTCAAGAAAGTTCTTCATGTAACATTATCCAATAGGTTCTTGAACATTCTTGTATATCACCTTGCTCGTTGCTAATTCCTGTCTAGCACATGGACTAGTGAATTGGGGGGTTATTACAACACCCAAATAAAAAATTATTAAAAGAATTGAAATATGCAAGGAGAATACAATTTCAAAACAAGATTTTTCATGTACTTAAACACCCTCACACTACTAAGACTTGTTGTCACCAATTATCTATTCATTATGAGTTGTCTTCTTTATTTCCATGAATCAAACCTAAAATAAAACACACTTGCATAAAAGGAAACACATCGTGTCAACACGACAAGGATTTGTGAGACTCACTAAAGTGGTCACGTACGTTCTTACCTCCCATATTACCTTCCCACTCCTCCAAGTCTTAAATGTTGAGGAACTAAAAATAAAATCATACCCCACATATTCTTATCTTTTAAGTGCCCTAACAATGCCACCAAAATGTTGATGAAACTAATAGCTCAATAATTCCCACATAAATTATTTATTTGGGGTCATAGAATTTGAGATACTACGTTAAATGTGTGGAGGTACAAAACATCAACAAGAATACTATCCTATCATTGCAATGGAAATTTGATATAAAATCCAACCAACTCACTTTTACACACCAAGGGTTTTAGTCATTAGACAACAGACTTAAGGGTGCTTCTGTCAAGATTTGGAATTTTGTACAAGCTACCTATAAGTCTTGTCTTTAGTTAGCTTGTACCCTTATATCTAGTAACATTTTGTGAAAAGAAAGAAATCCTACAAAAATGGGATACTTGATATGGTACCTATTACAAAGCCTCTCTTCATGTTTCCTCTCAACTCTGTCATCCAAGTATTACATGCATATTTATAAAGCATATCAATATCCTCCAATAAGAAAGTTTATTAATACAAAGGGCAATCCTAATCCATTATGATCACTAGGAATCTTGATATAAGATGCTCCCCATATTGTCCATAATCTTTCACACTCAAGAAATTAAGGTGTTCTTGTAGTCAAGAAAGGTTGTGATGCATCGAAATCATCCTTCATTAATCAAATCCATCCCTGCAGACATAAAACATCCTAGAATAGAGCATAATGAATCAAACCATCAAATACACATTGTTTTCATTATAAGTTATTTTATAGCAATAAAAGAAAAAAGGGAAACATGGGATGCTAAGTTGGTGGGCCCTCCCAACTAGCATCGCACTACCTAAGAAATTATATAATCAAAATTTTAAATTATACCGCCAGGAATCTAAGAAATTAGTGTCAACCTTTGTCACTAATGAGAAAACTTAGAATTATATAATCAACAACTCCAATAATAAAATGATCAACAAGCCTTTCATTACATAGATGAATGATTTGGGAACCTAGTCACCCTCTACAATATTTTCCAACCCCCCACCTACTCTCTATCCATACACATACAAAAGAGAAATGGGATGAATTGAAATTAATTCCCCTAAATCTAGATTGTTAAACATGGACAAATTTACAAAATATTTTCTCTATGCATTTTTAGTATATCTTGATTGGGGAGAAGCTTAATATTAGTATACATCTTATACTTCTAATCTACAATCATCTAAGAATAACTTTTATTAGGTCTTTTTTTTCTATTTGGTTGCTTAATTTGGGATGTAAATTGACAACGACTGCAACCAGAAATATACCCCTAAAATAACCCTTTGTAGCTCCCAAATAATGCATATTTTGGAGAAATAACTCATGATCCACCTAATTGAGGATGTTCTGGACAAAACCCATGTCTAATATTTCCTATATTCTTCTTCATTTCCTTGAAAAATATGCTTGAAGTTAGTCACTCAATTCTACCTAGCAAAAATTGTCCAAATTATTGATCCTGGGCTATAAGTATGTGGAATCAACCTTGGTTTAATCTAGATAAAATGTAACCATGTCATCAAATCTAGGAAAATAATCCATGTCTTGAAATTCCACCTGGAGTTATGTACATAATCCAACCTCAGGGGTTGACTACAAGTTTGCATAGGAGTTACATGAGTAGAGCTAGGAAAAATAATCATTAGTAAAGCCAAGTGTAATCCTTTCTAATTTGTTAAAAATGAAGGAAAATAATGATAATTAGTTATTTTAATCTTTGTAATTTTCTCATGTTATATTTGTTAAGAAATGGGTTAAGACCGACAATGGATATGCAAAGAGATGAGATGAAGGGACAGGAAATGGTTGTTTTGGATGGTGATAAAGTTGCCTAACTGGTGACTTAGCCCCAAGAACCAAATTGCAACATGACTGATCTATTTGTGTCCATACGTCATATCATTACCCTGATATACAAATCACAACTACGAAAAAAAAAAATATAATATATATATATATATAATATATATTAATATATATATATAATATAAGTTCCAAAATCTATACAATTTCAAGACCACCAGGTTGTTCATACATATCCACCTTGCATCATCATGTTTGTACATCTCTACATGCAATATGTACAATAACTCCCATGTTTTCCCTAACTGAAGCCATACACATATGCTTCGCATAGTCCCCATCTTTTCACTTTTAATTTTTTAACAGATTATATTTTGAAGGGATTATATTTCCATTTGGAATTATATAATTTTTTATAACAATTTTATATTTTAATTAAAGTATCTACATTTTAAATAATAATAATAATGAAAGTTCAAATTATATTTTTCGCTCTTAAATTATTTCTTCAAATTGTTATCTTATCGGGAACCCCCTCTATTCATGTCTATGGGGATTCTCAAAATGCCATTAATTGGGTAGAAAAGGAAATACAATAATCCATAATTATATAACTCTCTCTCCAATTTTTGAGAAAATACAATAGTAGATTTCTCATTTAGATTTCCTTTGATCACATCTACATCCACAGGAATACAAAAGCAGGCATCTTGTCAAAGGCTAGATTGGATATGGATGGAGGCATGTTTGAAAACATATAAACTAAAGAAGGCCAACAACAAAAATATTTTCTTGACTCTTAGGTCTAAGTAATTTTATTGAAATCACGACTATTTACTAATGTATCTTTTTTTCTCAGAAAACATTTTTCTTTTTCTAATGATATTTTGGGATGTGTGAGACTCTCCAATGAAGGGATATAAACATACTATTTTACTTGTAATTTTTGTAAAAGGTGAACAACTACTATCTTCCTCTCATAAAGACAAAAAAATTATTTTATAGGACAATTTTTTTTATAAGGTTCAATGCCAATGGAATTCCATGTAACATATACATTTTGCAATTTTGTTTGCTATATAAAAAAATTACAATTTTTTTTCCTTAGACCAAAAAAGGAAAGAATAAATTGTGTGAGGATATATTGACCATCATAAAGTTAAAAATGGTACAACTCAAAAATTAAAAATTAAAAATTGAGATGTATGAAAACAATATCAAATTACTTTATATATATATAATTGTTGAATTTATAATTGGTTGTGAAAAGAGAAAATGTTGAAAAAAAATGTTTTTTTTTTCTAAAATGTCTTTTTTTGGATAGGATTATTATAATTGTCGAGAATCATTTAGAAACCAAAATTT